>JAOEGS010006305.1:34392-49392 GCA_025447755.1 Corythornis vintsioides | reverse complement strand
AGGGAGCGTCTCTATTAGCACCCGCCTCGCAGCGGGATGTAGGTCAGCGAAGGGGGGCGGCCCTACACAAACAAACAAGCCAAGGGGCCGGCAGTGCCAGGGAGCCGCACCCAGCGCACACCATGGGGAGAGAGGGGGTAAAGGCAAGAAGGGCCGAGGCCGGCGGGGCCCGGACTCCTTCTCGACGGACGGCTCTTGCCCCGCTTGCCCCGTCGCGGCGGGACGGTAGGGCGGGCTCCCCTGCTCCAGCGAGAGCTGACAGATGCAGCAAAACTACTAATTTGGACCCATCATCCTATCCCCTCGCAGCGACGCTTCCCCGAGCGACGGCCGCGCCCCGACGACCGCAGCCGAGGCAGCGGCAGCCCCGCCGGGACCTGGCCCTCCCACCCATCACGAGTCTGGGGGGGCTTACTCTGATTTCTTTTTTAATTTTATTTTTGCCAATCACACTATGATGTTCTGATTTTCCGGCCAATTTTAAGTAGCTGATGTTTTGTTTGGCTGCTGATTTATTTGCTGTCAAAAAGAATTTGATGCAGAAACCATTTAAGCATGTATACAACCCATGGAGGGATTCATTTGACCTCATTATACTGCAATAAAGAAGAAATCCAGTTTGTTAAATATCACCGAACCGCATGCATTTCACATCAGATCATAAGAGTTATGCTTCAAAAGATTATTCCAGAAAGTGCTTGGGAAGACGGAACGGGTTAACTTTGCTTGCCAGAAGGTGTTCTGACAAACACAGGAAAAGAGAGAGAGATGCAGCCCCCTTTAAGAGCAGAGCAACTGAAGAAAAAAGAGATTTATGCTTTTAAT
Source organism: Corythornis vintsioides (assembly GCA_025447755.1). Taxonomy (NCBI): domain Eukaryota; kingdom Metazoa; phylum Chordata; class Aves; order Coraciiformes; family Alcedinidae; genus Corythornis; species Corythornis vintsioides. The sequence continues at coordinate 48,567 of JAOEGS010006305.1, read as the reverse complement.
TAATGGCAATTAAACCATGCCTGTTGGCTTGGCCTATGGCAATTGTTCCCTGCAAAAAGGAGGCCGAGCTGGTGACAAGCATTTGAATCCGCTAAGTTCTGTCAAGGGAGCTGACTCTGCAGGCATCAAAACCAAACTAAATCAATAAAAGAATTAAACTTTTATAAATTGCATTTTGACAAGTATCAGATACCGTTAAGCTTTGATATTATGAATTCCTCGGAGGAGATGCAAACAAGAAGGGCCGCAGTTAGAGATCCAAACAATCAAAGAGGCTTGTTAACATGCGCTGTCAAATGCATCAGTGCTATTAATTACTACAAATTAATGTGACTCTCTCTTCCTCTGGTGATTGGAATAATAATCAGCTGGATTCATGGAATGAGCACAGAGAACATATGCAACCCTGCCAAAAATAATAAGTTAAGAAACCAGGAGACATTTGCAATCTTTATGCTTACAGGCTTGATAATTTGCTTGTTGCTAGTGTGTCCCACTTTACCCTGTCCTTCTGATTGCTGGGAACTGTCTCATCTGCATCCCAAACGGACACACTCTCACTCCCTGGCTGCAGCAGCACTTGTCCTGATGACATAATCTTTTTCCTCTTCAGCAGAGGTGTGAAGGCAGGAGAACATGCAGCTAAACATCTCAGCATGGCTTGACCAGTCATTGCTGTGGCCCTCACCATGACCCCAGCTCAGTTCCCACATTGGGTCTGTCCAAAGACTCCTCTGCACTTCAGCTCCTGCACCCCATGGGAAATCAGCTGCTGGAAGTGAGAACACTTCCCTTCCCCCCACCCCCCCCGCCCCCCATACAGAGCAGATACAGAGGTAACAAATTCATGGTGTATACCTGGCAAGCTCTGACCCTATTTCAGCAGTCCCACAAAAGAAAACCACACTACATTATCCTACTTCAGTGAAATACAATTCCCAATGCTAGCACAGAAACAAGCCAGTCCAAAAGGCAGCATATAACCATCCCATAAGAAAATTAACCATCCTCAGGCTTTGATTTCTTCCCACATTCAAACAGCAATGCCCTTGTTACTGTAATAGCACACAACCAACTCAAACTATCCCTTGCAAAGGGCACAGAAGAGCTTTGAGCATCTTACTCCACTCCTCTGGTTTTACCACTGCCACAATATACAATGTTATCTTCCCACAGTCTGCACTCAAAGGACCATTCTAACTGTGGTGGACTTCAGAGAAGTCCTGCATTTCCCCTATTCATACAGTCAGAAAAGAGAGCTGGAGACATGGCTTTTGGGAATGAGGGAATCTGAGATTCTATGGCTAGATGGCAAGTCTCCACTCCAAACATACAATGCCTTTACTCAGGCCCAACTCACTGCCATGCCAAAACCCCCAGAGTGGTGTGTGGCCACCATAGAAAGCAGAATTTTCAGGTACTCTAGCATCAGGAGGCCAGATTTGCTGCTGGTTGCTGCTTCTCTCATCCCAGCAGCAGGACCTTTGTTTGCAGGACCCGTACGTCTCCTTTCCACACCAAAGGGCTGGGGGCTGTAACCCAGCTTTCAGGGTGAGCTGAGGCACTCAGCATAAATGTACAACAGAGTGGAGGATATCCTGATCGGGGACACACTTACCCTGCTGCCTTGGGAGACTCTGTGCTGCTGGAGGGCTTAAACACTATGCTTGAAACCAGAGCAGAAGGCAGGGCTTGGGAAGGAGAGCAGATGGGCAAGGGAGAAAGGAGAAGCATAAAATTGACGGATGTCATTTTGTGTTCCCTTGAACACTGTAAACTAAAACATATCCCAATCTTTTACCAGAGGACAATAGGGATAGACAGGGTGGCAAACTCCTTACAGCCCTGAGATGAAAATGGGAGCAGAAGAAAAGAGCAGGCTGGTTATGCCAGCTCTGCATCTGCATGGGGGAGCTTCCTGGCCCTTTGCATCAACACGCTAGAGTCAAAAGTCTTCAATCGCAAATGCCAATTTCTACAGACAATACATCTAATTCACTGGACCAGGTGGGTAGAAGAGCAGGTTTCTCAATCAAATAAGAGCTAACGAGGCCTCAAATCTCACCATCCAACCTCTGTTCTGCAGGATGCTGCTTTGTAAGGAGGGCAATGGCTCGGACCCATATGCGTGGCAAAGACCTCATATAGCCACATGCCACAGAAATGCAACACATCCATCTTTTAAGCAGGAAGCAAAGGCCAAGTAGAGCCCCTACTGCTCTGCTAAAGGAGGTTCTCTGACAGGGGCCCTCTAATGCAGGATAGCAGGCACCATGATGAAGCTAAAAGACAGTTTTTGAGTATCGAGATAAATTAACTTGACACCATCTGGTAGCAGTTCTTCATTTCTGACAATATTTAAAACTTAATTTGAGTTCAGGCAGTGATAAATAGGTCTCAGATCTCACCTGGCTTTGGTAACCTCTTGACCTACACATATCAAGTAATTTGTCTGAGGCTGTAGGTCCCAATATTTTATTGCTATGTCTAATCTAAATAGCCCACTGGACACTGTCCTTATTGCACCCTGGTAATCCTGGACTGATTCTGCTGAAGCAAGGGGTGAGTAATGACACCTATGTCTGTTTCAGCAAACACATGGTGAAAGTTGATCATGTTGAAGCATGTTCTCCCAGCTAGAACCCGTAACAGATGATAGCCATGAAGCATTAGTGTTCCCAAACATTTAACAGCAGGGGAGCATTTATTATTACTATTACAATGGCTTCTTTTAATATTTGCCTTTGTTTTAATTTCCTTACTCTAAATACTACTTACAATTGCTGTAGTGTGTGTATACATATCTATGCATCTATGTACATATATTTATACAAAGATTCAAGAATCTATAAGCAATCCCTTTAGACAGAACAGCACAGCAGCAAAAGCTTTCAGATGAAAATACGGTATGAAAATGTAGCATGTCTCTTCTCTTTATGTTCTATGGCACATGCAAAGGAAATTTACTGCTTCAAATACATGCAGTAATTTTTATCTGATTACCGGTAGATGCTCTATATGGCTCTGTGCAAGAGACAGCATATTCTCTGTCTCCTGCAGAGATGCCAGTTTATTACAAGCACACTTCCTTTCTTTCACATGTCTTTATAAATTTGAAGGAGCTGCTTAGAATTTGTCACTTATTTTTAACAATATAATTTTCTTTCGAAGGAACATTCTTGCTAAGCTTGACATGTGATATTTAATCACATATTGACCACTCAGTATTACTTTAATGCTTCCTGTCAGCTCCAGTACAGCAGGCAGAGTTCAAGCAACACATTTGCCTGGAGTTCAGTATTCATTTAAATCAATTTTGTCAGCTTTCAATTTTTTTAAATGTAATATTTTATTTTTATTAAATGCAAGTTAATAATGCCTTGTCAGGCCAAGGGCATGTTTTAATGTGAATAACTGAGATATTAAGTGAAATTGGAGCCATAATGCCCTGCTAATAGAGTCATATAATCATCTTAATGCCAACATCTCAACCTAGCACAAATATGTTTTGGCTTCATGTTCTGTTGTCTCAGGGACAGTTTTCAGATGTATAAAACACACACACATCCCTTTAAAAGTACACACCTCTGAGTGTGAGAGCCTACTAAGCTTGTGAACTTCAGATTGCTTACATATGTTACTTACAGGTTACTTACCATGACAGCACATGCTCTTTTTCCTCTTCATAAGGCATTTTACTCAAATGGTGATATAACAGCCTGCATTATTAACACTGTCTCTTCTCAGCTTCATCTTTAATTTTCCATAATGATGTCTATAGTGACTTGTTTTGTTTGTTTTGGTGGTTTTTCCCCCTGACAATATTTATGCATACAAATGCACACATATGAACACAGCCTTTCTACAGTGAGCATGTGCCTACCCAAATACATGCAACTGTGTGTGCATCCAGGTGCATTAATATTAGACACATGCATTCACTCATCTATACAAAACATTTGTGCATCACAAGCGTGTGAAAGAGTTCATCTGTGCACACTGCACATTGTATGGCACGCACCCACAAATGACAGGTGATCCTCTGCAGTATTTATCTTTACTTGAGCAAAGAGTTATTCCTCTTCTCATTCACAAAGACAAATGTCATCACAAAGGGCAGCCATTGAATGTTAGAGGGTAGGAGATGGATGGAGACTGATCTTACCTTCTAAATACATTGTACACTACAGAATTGTGTAGTAACATAGCATCAAAGAAGATAATGAAGCACTGCATCTTTACCAAGAATTTCCCAGCAGTGGGAGAAACCTAGGACCAACGTCCTCACACTGCAGCTGTGAGCTCTGGAGCCATTCAGCGGCTGTGCTAGGGATCAGTAATGGCACATTATGTCTTTCACCTCTTAAATCACTGGCTCTGGAAGGGTGCAGGTCAGCCGTGGCAGAGCTGTTCCTATGTGACAGCTGTGCTAGGACAGTGGTGGTGAGGTAGTGGCCTGTGTGGCTCAGGCACACAAGTGTCCCCGTCACCATCTACCCATACGACTGACACTAATTGGCACCCTTGTCAGCAGACTCAGTGGAGAAACCGAGGACCAAGCGGGTGCAGAGACACACACATTCCTCTCACCCAAGCACCAGCTTCCCAGGTCAGGGCTGGAGCCCATTATCCTGCATGTCAATGGCAGTCTGAGCCCCACCTCCCAGGAAAGCCAAGCTCCAGCATTTCACACAGCCACTAATGCAATTACAGTGCAGGGTAATAATGGAAAAAGGAGGGAGATGCACAGAGGGTAAGCAATGTTTTCCAGTGACATTTGAGAGGAGATGGTATATCACTGCTGTGGAGAGAGATGGCAAGGCTTTTAGGAGCATCAGGGCCAGGGAAGAAGGAGATTTTGTGCTGAAAGCTGCCAAAGGATGTTGCAAAGCAGATCCAGGCACCCAACATGCTTGTGTCCAAGGTTGGAGAGCAGGGACTAGCCTTATGGGCTGAAGAGGGACCCAAGAAGGTTTTAAAAACTAAGAATTCATTCTCTCCACAGATTTTCATCAATTTCTGAATATGCCTCCTTTGCTGCCAGTCAGGGAGATAGCAGAGATGCAGGCCCAGTGCAATTTCCCCAGGCAGCTCTGGAGATCTGTCAGCAGTTTTTAACCTGTCCCAGTAGAAAATATGAGGGAGGAGAAGGAGCAACAACACTCGTTTTTTTCCTTGAGGAAGGTCCCTCCTGGGACTGTGGGAGCCCCCCACCAAAGAGCAACACCACTTGCCCCTCACCATGCTCAGTTGAGCACAGGAAGGGCAGAGCAGCCCAGTTCCAGGGCTGACAAAGAGACAAGTCAAGCATATTTGAAGTGGGGACACCTGCTTTTCCTGCGCTTACCTCCACCATGCAAGCATGAAGCAGCAAGCAGGGGTATTCAGCTTTCAATCCCAACTTTCTCTCCTCTGCCAAGGGCAGTAGCACTGACACCCCAGGCAGGAATGCACATGCTCATGCTATTCATAGGCTTTTCTGGTACCTGGGAGTATAGGCAAAATCCCCTCCAGAGGTAAGCACAGCTATCTGGGAGTTAAAGGCCACATGCTGAATCTTTTACATCCATCTCCTTACATTTTACTTTTAATTGTATCTATTTTAAAAGTTCCCTGTAGAGCATGCTGAAAACCTGAAATTCCCCAGCACTGCAATATCCAACATGTGGCTTAAGGCTAGAGCACCCTCTCAGCCTTCACTTTCCCTAGTTTAGGGGTGCTTCTGTTGTCACTGCTTCCATCATCCAGGGTTTGCTCCTCATAGGCTAACCTTTCCACCCAGTGCCATCACAGCATAGGGTGAAAACACATCTGTCAGGCTTTAACACCCTTCAGTGAGGTTTCCAGCACATACCTGTCTGATCTCCAGGGTGGTGTGAGGAGCCTTTGTCCAAGCCTCTGTCCATCGTGGCTGGTGTCTGGGAGTTGCTGCCTGAATCCCTCTCAGTGGTTGGGCAGGGATGGGTCAACACAGAACACAGCTCAGGACCTGCCCAGAGAGAGAGCTCAACATCCTGCATCACCAACAGGGAAAAGAAAGGATGTTGAAAAATTACATTGGGGTACAAAGTTTTAATCTGCCTCTGCTCTTTGGTTGGCACCAAAGCAATGTACTGGACAAACTCAGACTGTGCTGAAGACAAAATCAAGCCTGTGGACTCCAGGCTGGTGCAGGAAGGGGCAGCCACACTATGGGGCTCCTGTGGCTGCCACTGCCCGCTGGGGCTGTGCTTGGACATATATCTGAGTAACAGTTTCTCAGGCTTCATTGTCACCTGGAAGCCAAAATATGAACCCTTTACAAGGTGAAGAAGTAGCTGCACCTCATCACACCACTCAGCCCCATCAAACACCAGGGAAAACACTTCCCACCATACATTTCCATGGAGAGAGATAAAAAAAAAATAAAAATCAACCCCCTAGGAGACTCTTGTGAATTTATTGTCTGTTATGTTCCCTCTGGAGATCGGCAAGATTTTTCTAAGGGAGACATTGTAACTGTATATTCTAGGCCTTGCTTATACCACCTTGCCACATGTCCTGCTCTAGTGACACAGTGCTTCCCATTGCTGAACACCACACATCTGCCCCGCTCCGATGCCCCACATTTATCTCAGTACAATGCAATTAGAGCTAATGTAGTTACATCACCATAAAACTGGTGTAACAGAAAATCAGCCCTGAGAGGTTCACATCCATTTACATGTTCATTCAGACTGTCCAGACAAAAAGGCTGTTCAGATTCTAATGATCAAAAACGCACACTGTTGGCAATAAGGCATATATATTAATTATAGCTGTCCAGTTCAAACAGGAGCTGGTTTACATAACAGTAATTAGAATCACAATTGACCTTTTGTAGAAATGTAGAGTTATGTTTAATTCTAGCCACCAGCATTCAAAACATTTATTTAAATAGTATTCCTAGTTTCCTGCTTCCTAACTAATTATATATGTTTTGAAAATAATTTTACGGCAGACTGAAAATTATTTGTATCCTGTGTGGTTGAGGAAGATCTAGTCTTTATACCAACACACCCAAATGCACAGGAAAATAGTGCAATATGCAAAAGCAGAGTTTAAAAAAATAATAATTTTAAACTACATGAATTGCCAGGAAAGCAATATTTACACTTTATCTAAGAATAACATCCAATCACATAAAACTCCCACCTATTTACTTCTCAGTTCTTCTGTACTAACGATTTATTATCTTTTGTACCAGTCAGATAAATCAATTTCTTTAATGAAGAACATATATTTAAAGCAATGTTCTTTGCTGCCTTCTGTCTTTTCTGGAACCCTGGGCTGGAGCCTTCTCCCCAGTACCTGCAAGGCAGTGCCAGCTTCTGATGTTGGCAGACAACAACATGAGAGGCAACAAAAACATCATCTGGAAGTACCACTGCAGGAGGAAAACAGGTAAAAGTCCCACTTAATTTTAGCTGTCTTTAGAGTCCATGGGTTATTTTATAAGTCCTTCCCCATGCCAGGATGTCTGGCAAGAAAGTAGTAGAGAATTTTGACAGGATGCTTTGGAGGGATCTGTTAGAGAGCAGGAATGTTTCACATGAGCAGGGACAGCTGAGGCAAACCCACTATTTGCAAACGTGCCTGTGGTTATACTTTCAATAGGTGGCACTTATGAATAATAATATGCATAATCTATCTTGTGCCCAGGCAGCAGAGGAAACATAAGTGGACAAGCCTGAAGGCATGGCCGTCTATTAAAGGTTGCTTGGGAATTCTCTGCAGCGTTAGGGCAAAACTGTGCTGCTAAACATGGCTGGGGGATTTGCATGTTTAAGAAAACAGGACTAATTGAAAATCCCTCTCTTCTGGATGAGCGATTTACATCTCTTACAGGTCAAATTACAGAGGGTGAAATACAGTTTTGCCCTTTTGTTGTTTATTTGATTGTGAGCTTTCATCACTAACTTTCCTTTTTATTAAAGAGCTGCAACACAGACTGTCAGAAAAAGCCCAAATCCCCAGGACATGATATGCACCTGAAGTCTAAACCCTGCAGGAATACACAGTCCTGCTTTGTTCTGTGGCTGGCTGTAGACACCTTGAATTAAGTACCCAGGGTTAGGATCTTAATGAAATATAAAAACAATTACAAAATTAAAACAAACCAAATAACTTCACTCTCTCCTAGCTATCATTGCAAATATAATCCAGGTCTATTCCCTTACCAGTGGTGAGAACAGTATATCATAAAGAAAAGACATATTTGATTTTAAAGTAGTTCAAGAAATAATGAGGTAAGCATCTTGGGCTTTTCCCAGAGAAATACCTATCAGACTCACCATTATTTTCTATCTGTTTATATAATACCCTAGCTGCTTTCTTTTAAAAGAAAGAAAAAATGGTACTATTTAAAAATAATAAGTACCTGTTTAACTCAGGTGAATCCACTTACTTTGTGCTGCTAACCAGGGAGCAGACACTGTTCAGAGCCCCAGGGTGCTCCTAGTCCCCAGGGACCATGAGAAATGGCCTCCACTCCCAGGGAAGAAACCCAACCAACCCAGTTAAGGAAATTGCTCCCACTGGCTCAGAAACAAAACCAGTACAGAGCTGAGAAAGGAGGCTTCAAAATCCAGCATTTACCTGCAAGTCAGGGAAGAGGAACAGACTAGGAAGAGCTCTTCCATAAGACATCTACTTGCTTTCAGCAGGAGAAGGTGTATAACTGGGAACACTACAAACATGTTGTTCATCTGAAATGAGATGCCAAGAGTACTTATAATAGTAAATTATTTCTAGATGTGTGGCTCAGCCAATGGCTAACTCCAGCAATGACAGCAGCCTCAGAAAACAATAGATACCCAAGTCATCACTAGTGCAAAAGAGAGAGACACACCCTTCCACCCACCACTTATTTTATCACACCCCAGACAATCCAGCTGCAGAACATTATCAGAATGCTGTCGTTTTAACTGCATGTGGCTGTATAAGGAGCAGAGAACTTCCTTGCCTTAATATTAGTAATATATGCATGGAGGAGGAATTTCACACTGTAAATCACAGTTGGTGGTTTTATAGGTCCACGTGCACAAAAGGCAGTGCTCAAAGAGAATTGGAGAAAGCAACATTCAAGGATACGGCATCAAACATATCAACTTTAATACTGCTGCTGGCCAAGCAAAATATCCATTGGCATGGGAAGAAAACATACCTCTAGATCTTGATAAAGATATGGGAGGTTATTTGGAGGATGAATCCCCCAGGACAGTTAAAAGTGGTTGTGCTCTGCTGAAATGTATTCCATCCTGGTAGTTAGTACAGCAAGCTCTCCAAAGATGCCATGGTGGATGAGCTGCCCGCCTGGGTTTTTCCCGTACTCTACCTGTGACTATTCCACAAAAGCAAAATTAAGCACTGGGAAGGAGAAGAGGAGGAATCCAACATCAGGCTTTCATCTGGCTTTGCCACTGCCAGTCATCTCTGTACATGTGAATTGGGTGAAAAACATTCCCACATCAGAGCTGTAGCTGTGCATAGGTATAAATTACTACACAAGGATGAAGGCAGCATTCAGCCATTGCCAAAGCTGCCTAATTAGCAGTTGTTAGTGTGGCAGAGCTATAAAGTGCTAATATTCAAATGTTATGACTGTGCTGCCTCTTGCCAAAAATCATAAAATGTTTGGAAGCTGTCTAGTGTTACCTACTACACTCTCCCCTTACAAGCAGAGGATCAAAGGCAGCCATGCTAATTAACCCCTCTTTTTAGTGCATCCGTAGTGAAAATGTACCACAACAGTGCTCAGCCCCAGCAAAGCCCTGGCAGGAGGTACCACAGGGCTGTGTTATCATGTCTTTTTTTCTTTTTTTTTTTTTTCTCTTGGGCAAGGCAACCCCCTTGTTTGGGAGCTGCTGTTCTGGGTGGTGAAGATGAAAAACTAATTTTTTTTTTCTTTTTTTTCTTTTTTTTTTTTTGATAGGACTGTTATTTTCAAACTAAGTCCTCCAACTCACACAGTCAGCCTCCTAAAACAAGGCCTACAGGACTGGAGAAAAGCATTCATGTAACATATAGTACTTGACATTGCCCATGGCTAAATATGGGGAACAAGATGTTCTCTGTGGCCATACCAGGCTTCCTTAGTCATATATGCTTTAATCTAAACCCCACTACAGGGAAAGATCTCCAGCCCTGTTCTTCCTTCTGAACAACAACAGCAGGGCAAGTACAATGTGCGTCCGCTGAAGCATGGCCAACGCGACACCACGGCTTGGCTCAGTGCAGATCAACCCAGTCAGGCAGGAGCATGCCCCTGATGCAGTTAATTTCAGAGTTATTTTCTATTGTTAGCATCAAAGATGTTTCCTACTCTTGTATGCTGTTTACATTTTACTAATTTCATAAAGGGCAGTGTGTGTCTGACCCCGCTAGTTCCCCCATTACATTAATCCCCTAAATCACCTAGAAAGCTCTGTGTTGTACCCAGCCAGCAGTGTGAGCAACTTCTACCCTGACCAAGGCTGCCTCAAGGAGGAGAAGCCTCCCTGCAGCAAGGGGCTTCTTAGAGATCCTTACCAAGGGTTTGTGTCCCTGAGGCATGAGGGTTCTAGGCACCCAGCTGTGGCATTTGAAGCCAGAGGGATTTAGTTCAACTTACCTATACGGAGGTTGGCAGCCAAATGCCCTGAGCTTGCAGCCCCTTCTAGCTCTGCAGAAGAGGTCAGCCACATGATCTCCACTTTGCAGATGGAAAAGGGACCTGCCAGAGGCATCACAGCTTTCCATGGGCACAGCAGCAGCACACCTAGGCAAATTTCTTCAATCTGTGGGACAGCACCACCTCCCTTATCCAGGCAGACTTCTCAAGAGAAGAGATTCTCATTTTATATTATCTTTACAACTCTTTTCAATTACTGCATAAATCCTCAAAGCCTAATGCTTGAGATACACACAGTTTGTTGACTAACAGAGCCGGTTTTGCCAGAACAGCTTGATCAGAGTCCCCCAAAAAAGAGAATCCCCACTGACCTCAGGCTTTGCCTTCACATGAGAGTGTGTCGAGGCTGTGTTGGGGAGAAGAGCTTTTCTCGCCCAGCACAGCCCTCCAGCCACAGCAGCTGTGACACTTCTGATGCCAGACTCAGAAGGTGCAGTCATGGGGCTAGAAACCCCAGTCAATTCTCTGAGAATATATCCCATAAAAAAGTTACTTTCCACAGCATCCTACCATTAAAAAAACAAACAAGCAAATACACACACAAAACAAAGGAACAAACAAAAACAGAAAGAAAACCCCACCAAAAAAAACCAACAACCCCAACAATGAAATGAAATCTCATCAAAAGCAGCAGAGCCTCTCAGCAAGGCAGGCAGCGGCAGAGCCGGGCTCAATCACACCGCACGGGAGGGGAGGTCTCTGTAACTGAGAAGCGAATAGGTGTCTGCAGCACAGCATAAATTAATACAACAGCTGCTGCTTTTGCAGGGGAATCAAACCCCAGCCATTCTCTTTCACAAACAGAAACTTCACAGATGCACTATAGGATATTTCATTACTAAGTATTTTGAATTTTCAACATGAAAATATTCTCCTGCATTAGTTACATTATTTGTTTCATAGGGAGGGGATTAACATTCCTGGGGCTCAGAAAAGAGGCACATGCCACTGAAGCAAGCAAATATGATTATTTCTTTGTTTTCACAAGTCCTCTTGCAGCCAATTGCAGGTCTCAGAGATACACTTCAGGCCTGTGTCAAAGTACGGCACTCCTTCATTAGCACTTCAAGGGCTCTGAATCTGGGGAGGGGAAGGACTCCAGTCTCAAAGACAAATTCTTTGCCAGTTTATACCATTTAAGTGTGGGGTTACTCCTGATTTACGCCAGCGTGGCTGAAAGTAGCACCTGTTCCACTGTACTTATATCTTTCACAAAATTTTTTTTTTTTTTTTAATGGATATTATTGTCTCATTTATACCAGTGTAACCCTGGTATAGCCAAAACAACTCCACATAGTCAGAATGTCTTGGGGAACTGATCTGGCCCAGTGGATTTATTTCTGAAGCTCCACTCCACCTCTGAATTTTAAAAATACGTCCATGCTCTGAGGCAAACCTCATTTTCAAGCTCAAACATTTTATGCAGTATTTTAGTAGACTATTTTACACTGCTGTACAGCCTCCAATTTTAAGTATTATCAATAATGTATTCTTCTATGTGACCTCTTTAACACTCACAATAGAATAAAATAAAAAACACATCAACAAAAAAATTGTCTCTGCTTGGCAATGCTATGTGAATGTTAAATCCCCCATTTCACAATGCAGCCATCGCTATAAAACTCTGAGGGCGGATTAACGCTCTTCTGGTACTTCACTGTATCAGAACACGGATTTGCAGACAACAGCTGCAGCAAATTCCCTTGACTGAGAAGAATTACAAGTATTATCACCTAGATCATTAAACTGGGTTCATAGATTGCAGAATGTCTTCAATCAATTCATCTAAGATAACTTGAAGCCAGCTGGACCCCCTCAGTGAGAACTTGACTTAATTGGCCAATAAGTGGCTGGAAAAGGTGCATGCGATTTGATAAAATTACAGACTGCAGAAGTGATTACAGTTTGGAGAACCACAGAGGGTAGCCTCCGGGTCAGCCCTTTTGGAGAGGGCTAAGTTAATGTCCACTATTAAGTGCTGCTGTGAAAAATGTTGGCCCACTTGGTGCTCAGATGTAAAGTGTATCCAGGTCATTCCTCAGCTGATGGAGGGAGAGATGTGCACATTTATCACTGCTCTGGCCTCATTTCTGCCTTGGTAATAGTCGTACACTAACAACTGCTGGCAGTTTCATGGTTTTCTAGGTACCCTTCATTTTATTGGCATAACTAAAATATTATCTGAGCAAAACAATCCATCTGCTAAAGAAAAACACTTTCCTTCAATTATGTCCCCTGAGTCTTTTCTTAAGAAAGGTTAAAGAACCAGGAAGTTGAAAAATATACATTAGTTTGTTTTTATCCTTTCCAATCTGCAGCAAATATGCTCGCTTGTTACTGAATAAGTGGTAGGTGTACATATTTACCACCATAAAGTGTTAGGGAATATGCCTAGCTCAAGGAAAAGGGTAAATTCACAACATTGGATTAGTGTTTAAATACAAATCGTTAGTTAAAAGCAATTTCCTATCTTACTCCTATTAAAAAAAATAATAATAAAAGCTAGAACAGATTGCGTAAGCGATTTCTCTCCATGATTATATATTTAATAATGAAATAGATCAGGTCATCTGCAGAAAAGCAGTATTTTTTTTTTTTAATTGAGCTACGAAGAGTGCAATGAAAACATCAAGTTACTCAATTGTGTTAAACATCATGGAAAAACAGAGCTTGATCCTGCTTGTGCTCGGCAGGCAGGGCTCCCATTGACCTTGGCGGGGGGCTACTGCACACGGGTGCCTTCCAGGCATTAACGCTTTTGTTAGAGCCCACCCCAAGACAGGGTTTGGAATCACTTCTGCACCGATAGAGTGTTATCTGCTGTGATTCCATGATGCTGAGGCTGCATATTTTTCATGGATTGGATAATTTTCACGGGTTTTGGTTTGTTATTTTTAAATCCCTACCTTTTACAGAACTAGATCCAAGACTCAAATATCTGATGCAGATATTCAGAAGTAACTTGGGCTCATTTTGAGGATTTTTTTCTTTTTTTTTTTTTGTTGATGGCTAAGTTGTTGTAATAGTAAATGGTGTAACATATAACCAAAAGCCTAGGGGTTGCATAGTTAGCTAGATGCACACAAAACAGAAATCAGTGAAGTGTGGAAGGACAAGTTACATATTTTACCATTAAAACATGGAAGGATAGAGCTCTGACAAAATTATTTTAGGCTGCAGGTGTTAGATCAGGAAAGAATTCTACTTAAAAATAAGGTACAAAATGCCTACTTTTTTAAAGTGCTTTCCTTTTATATGTTTGAACAACTACTAGAATCCAGTTTTATTTCACTCATAGACAGAAATTAGGTTACCATTTTGCTGGATCTCCTAATATATAATAGAACATACGTTTCTTCCCAAATAACCTCACAAGTTCATAGATTCATAGATTCATAGATATTAGGGTATTAGTCTCACCTTTGATCTTTACCCACAAGCTTTCAACCTGCTCCTCACTGTCCCCCAGGCAGAGCTCTATACAT
>JAOEGS010006305.1:7500-31600 GCA_025447755.1 Corythornis vintsioides | reverse complement strand
GGGCAGCTCCTCTTTATAGGGAGAGTTAAAACACACACACCCCCCCCCCTTTTTTTTTTTTTTCTCCATTCATAAAAAGGGAAAGAGAAGGAGGGAGAAAAAAAAAAAAGAAAAAAAAAAAGAAAAAAAAAAGAGTTAGAAAATGGCATGAAAGCATATTATCAGTAAATTGTTTCCACTGTGTTTGTGACTGTTCCTAATGTTTTATGAATATGCTAAAAAATTTGCTCAGGCATTTTTCCTTGGGCACTCTAGTTAATTACTTATTCAGAGAGCTTCTACTGTTCCTTGCAAAATGTGTTGTGCATTAATTCTGATTATGTACAAAAACCCACCTGCAAGGAAAAACTCTGAATCAGTAATGCTGATAAAATGAGCAGCTCTCCTGGGGTTTTACTGAGAAACAGGATACTGGACAGAATTAGAATCTTGTAGCTAAGGCTATTCATAATGCCATTAACATAAAGGCAATTAAATGAGTTTTTAACCTACAACCCTTTATTGTTATTAATGAACATTAGAAAAACACAGGAGATAAAATTGGTAATTATCTCTGCACCAAGCTATGCAATAATGTGTTTAAATATAAAAACAAAACAAATGATTATTGTTAGTATTTTCAGTAGCAGAAGCCCCAAGGAGCAGCTCAGTCACATTTAATCACATGGTACTACACCAAGAGGGTTAATTAAATGAGGGCTTTACCTTCAACACACTTGGTTATTCTGTTTAATATGGAATCAACAAACAGAAATGCCAAACTGCAAAATATTCCAGGCAATGCCTTTACGTTCAGGTGAGACGCCTTTACAAAAACTGAAAGGGGCTTAATTTCCTTCAGGACAAGGAGTTGCAGTCCTCTAATTAAGTTTTTATTGTTGCTTGCTTTCAAAACCAATTTCAGAAACAACTATATAAATCCCAGCTCATAGCCTAAGCTTACCTTTCTGTAAAGAATAATTTAGGAATTCAAAAGAGATGGACATATTACTGTGATGGCAAATGTGGCTGTAGCACCACAGTACAGCAAAAAAGCCTCCAGTTCCACTTTTTAATGCAAACTATTGTATCCTCTGCTTAAGTAGTCATGAATTAGAGTATCTTCTAAAGGGGAAATACA
The DNA here is from genome assembly GCA_025447755.1 of Corythornis vintsioides. NCBI lineage: Eukaryota > Metazoa > Chordata > Aves > Coraciiformes > Alcedinidae > Corythornis > Corythornis vintsioides. The sequence goes on along the minus strand of JAOEGS010006305.1, from coordinate 30,480 downwards.
TTAAAGCTCAGTGAATTAACCTATATCTAGATTTGAACTTATTAATTTGATTAAAGTTTTATGATTTAAATCTCCACAATGGTTTTAACTTTTCTTTTTCTTTTCTTTTTTTTTTTTTTTTTTTAAATGTATTTACATTGTTTTGGGGGGGTCAAAAATCTGTTTTCTAGGCAATCTGTAGCTTAACAAATTATAGTTAATACATTTTATCTTCAACCTCAGCTTTTCTAAGGAAGATGTTCCTTTACATATCTAGATACAGCTTGTAGAAGGCAGGAGCTGAGGCCACCTGCGCAGGTGAAACCAGTACTGGTTTCATCAAGCAGCATGTATTATTGCTATGAGACCCCCGTAGCCAGACACTGCACCCTGTCCTCCATCCACATCCCCACCTGTTTTGTGGTGAGGGGCTGGTGGAGGCCAGTTCTCAGCAGCAGAGGGAAGGGAAAGTCAAAGAGTGCTTAGACAATGTGCTGAGTAGGGATAACAAAGGACACCATGACAGCAAGGGCTGAATATGTGGGTGCATATTGACCTGATTGAAATAGATATATACAGCCACTTTTGTCCCTGGAAGATTTCCTTTCGAGTACTGTTAAAGAAAAGTGAGAAAGCATAAAGGATTTAGTAAAAATGAAAAACAGCTAAGGGGCTCCCTTTCTATCTGAGAAGTCTACCTTGCGAGACAACAGATGAAACATCAAGAAAAGACAATGAACAATTAGCAGCACAGTTTATAAGAGCAGATACTGTCAAACCAACCAGCTTCTTTTTGACAGATATTCAAGAAAGAAAGATGCCTGACCACTCAGGCATCTGAAAGATCTTTCAGAAACCTCCTTATTATACCCAAATACAAATGTTTGGTCAATGCAAGTACCTACATTTCACCCTTATGTTCACAAGAGCTAAAATCACCTACTTGGCTTAGACAGGACTAGAGACTAAGGAAGAAATCAGGTACACTGAGAAGACACAAGCAGGTAGGGAGATACGGGAAAAAGCATCAGCAGAAAGGCTTTTAAATTTATAAAAACCAACATTCAGATGAGACCTGTTGAAGATTGATGACTGGAAGGATTCTGATCCCAGACCTGGAAGCAAAAAAGCTGCTTTATGGGGTGAAGGAACTGGAACAGAGCAGAGACACCCCACAGATATTTTCAAACACACACAGCCTTCACCACCATTGCCTTCATTGCCAGAGATGCTTGGGATCACAGGCACTGACGTGCCATGCTGTTAAACAGCAAGTCATGGACAACTGTGCTGTAACCAACAACTCCTTCAGATAATTTAACAAGTCTAAATACCCAAAGGTTTTCCCCAACAGCTACACATTTCTCATCCTCCTGTTGTAGAAGCTAATTTCACTTGCTTGTGTAAGCCTGCTATTCACTGGTGTAATAAGAAAAGGCAAAGGCTATTCAAGTGCTGTGTAGATACAGAAATGATGTGCATACTAACCAGCTGCTCCAAGTAAAAGGAGTATATCTGGGTTAGCTTATTTTGAACTGGGAGATGTTGTGGGAAGCCAGAAGTTCAGTCAGCTGTGGTTGAGGTGAGATGATGGTCTCCAGCATTTTGTGTATGAGCACACAGCCCTGGCAGTGCTGTGCAGTGGTGCCACTGTGTCACTTCTGTCTCCTGCTGTGCCAATGCTGCAAACACAAGGCCCGTCACTTGACAGCCTGCAAGCATACAGGCACAGGCTGCCATGCTGGAGCTCCTCTCTCTACCCAGGCAGCTGGGTTTGAGCGCTCTCTGCTTTCAAGTTCACTTTGAGTTTTTTTTTGGAAAAAACATAGTAGAGATAAACAGCTAAGCAGAAGAATACTCTGTGAGCTTCCCATTTCCCTTCACCAGGACAAGAAGCACAATGATCTTTCCATACCCTGATCAAGCAGATGCTCATTTTCATTGAAAGCTGCTTGGGACAGGGCCAAGCTGCACCATACTGCTCCAACCCCACAGCTCTCTCTGCACCATGATGCTGGGAGGAGGCAGCACTGGTCTGCGCACCAAGGTACAGAGCAGATGGGCAGAACTACCATCCTTCACTGACATCTAAAAGTAAACAAACAACTCAAAACACAGTGGAAAATGAAATTTGGTGAGGGTAAGAACAAGATAATGTCTTTTAGAAGAAAAATTTCATTATGCATACCTTAAGGGAGTTTAAAACTGTTGCAGCTGCTCATCACATTGGACAGCTTCATCCAAGACAGCTCTGCAACAAAGCAGCAATTAAAAAATGCAGTGACATCCCAAGGAGGAGAGCAGTGCTAAGAAGTGTCCCCAACTTCTGACATCAGCAGTGTCCAGGTCAATACAAACATTCCTACTGTACACAGCTGAAACCCATGAACCTGGGAATAACCCACTCCCAGTGGGGATCATATTGCAGGGACCATCTACCAAGGCATATGGTCACAGCTATCACAGTGAGGGGAACACACAAGAAATCAGTCTATTCTAGCATGACAAATCCTATCGTCTTTATAAGCTTAGGCATGAAAGAACTACCAAGTCTATATTTTATTTATAGTATTTTAGGGGATAAATAACACTCTTGTTCCTTGTTCTTTGTTTTGTTTTGCTAGCTATCAAGTGTTTACAGTGACAACAGTCTGTTGCCTGTCATTCAGAGAGCTGGCACCTGTCTGGATAATAGCATGACTCAATATTCCTGAAGTGCTAGATTTCTATAAGAGAAGAAAAATCAATAACTGTGACAAGGGCTATCCATTAGAGCCCGAGAGCAGAGAGCAAAGGATTACACTGTGTCATTTGTTTAATATAACAAGGCTTTAAATGAAAACACTTACAATTGCACTTTGAGGGATAAAACATCCTTCTAAAGGCAAGATGACCATGGAGCAGATCTACTTGACTTCCCAGGGCCAAGGTTGTCAACACCAGCTGAAGCTCAGGGTTCCCATCCTGCCAGATGGGGGTGCCCCTTGAAATCAATAAATCCCCTATACACAGATCAGTACAGCAGCAGCCATCAGCATCATCCCTCTGTCCCAGGGCAGAGGCAGAAACATCTTTTTCCCAGGGAGCTCTGCTTTTTCTGCATCACGCTTCCCAGAGCAGAGCAATACATGCATGCATTACATATATTGAAGTCTCTATTTCAATCTTTATAGCATAGGCTTATGCTCCACATAACAGTGTTTCTAAGCATTCAGTCAGTAAGAACAGTGGACGGAAATGAAATCTGGCTTGTTTCAGGAGCACGACCAACCTTGACTCTTCAGCTCCCTTCCCACCCCTGGCCTCCTTCATTGTTTGGCTTTATGGCCTTGTGCCACTTGGGCTGATGTTTCCCTTCTAAATGGCATTTCAGCTTTGGCCTCCCTCGCTGCCCAGCACCCTCTCCCGGATTAGCTCTTGGGTGCCATATGGTACAAATGTCCGGCCGCACACTCACACAGTCAGCACTTATAAACCTGCCAAACTGCTGCCTCCGTTGGCAGCCTGCCTGGTGGCTCCATGGGCTGCGAAGGGACCGTGACGCTGCCTGGAAATAATTGAGATGGGGCTCTGCCAGGTCACAAGCAGCAACCCTGGGAGCAGCGCTCTCCTCTCCTCTTCTCTCCCTCATGGCACAATCAGACATTCCTGCACACGCACCCCCTTTGCAACCACAGCACTTCCCAAACTACTCATGTAATAAAAAACCCAAACCAGCACTTGTTCAGCTCAAGCATTTTTTGCTTCATCTGGGGTATATACCAGGGAGAGAAGTGCACAGGTCCCTGGGCTGCTCCCCACACAGCAGTGCAGGGAGCCATGCCCAGCTCTCAGCTGCAGCAGGGCACCCAGCTCTGTGAGGACAGTTTCTGACTACAACAGTGATGACAGGTGGGACAGGAGGACCACTGAAAATTCACTGAGGTTTTCTCACCTTGCCATAAGGGTCCTTTCTCAAAGAATACACAGTCCTCCTTCCTCAAAAGCACGTGCATACCATTAGCTGGATGCAGAAGAGTTGATCAGTTCAAAAACATCAACCCTGGAGACTTGGCCTGGAGCAACTAATGAGACGTGACCTCTGAAGAAAGTCATTAGAAGTTTGGCCATTGAACTCAGAGGAGATGAAAATCACATGGAAAAAAAAATCAGCTACAGAAGTAGACCTTTTCCATTATCTCTGAGACAATACAGCCTTTCTCCCCACCTTCTTCTACCCTCTTGCAGTCTGACCAAGCCTCTGCTTTTCCTCATCTCACATCACTTCTGACTCCACTTTCTCCTCTACCAGTCTGGACTAGTATTTTTGCTTAGTTTTTTTACCTCCCTGAAAGTAGACTTTCCATCCTCTTTTTATTCTATGGGCAGATAAGATCAAATGCCTGGGTCATCTCATACCTAACACCACATTTTGGCTTTGATCCCTTTTAGCTCATTATCATATTTCATTTCCAAGTTTTGGCTGAGAGGTTCTATGTGGCATTTCAAGCTGCAGGGATTCTTCCTAGAAGTGGTATGTTCCTGGTCCAAGTCCTGCTGATAGTGCTATGAAATAGTTTTTATCCAATACTGTTTCATGAAAAATACAGACTTGGTTCCTGGTCTGCCTAAGTCCTTCCCTCCAATGAACATGATCTACCACCCCTCCCTGGTGCCAGGAGCTGTGCAGTGCCATGACAGAGATGGGCAGTGTGACAGTGTCTGGTGGCAAGGCTCACAGAAGGAGAAGTTGGAGCACATGAAGACCACTGAGGGCCTGGACCCACCAGCTCCCTGAGGCCACTGCAGCTGTGCATATGCTCAGTGGCACCTGAAACAGATCCTGCCTGGAAACCCCAGGCATTGGCAAGAGAGGACATTTTCCAAACCACTCACCTAAAATCCAGTCATCCATCTCTTTAGAATTGCCCATAAAGTGAGGTGCCTCAAGGCATCCAGATTCACTTATGACTGAAGAGGAGGGTAAAACTTGCAACTTCTCTCTCACTTGCTATTGGGCAAACCATAGCAAGTCAACAGTTTCTAATACGATGTTGCTCCTTAAAAGACCATTCTGTATATTGGTTGCTCGCCAACTCCAGATAACCTCCAGTAAAGCATCAAACTCACAGGAGCCTTCATTCTTCCTAGATTGGACTTCAAAGTTGTAGTGTTACCTATATGTATCTGTGCATTATTTAGCTCTTGTTAGACTAAGCTTCAGTCACAGTGGGAAGGCGTTTAGAAGGAAGGCAATATTAAAAAACAAACAAACAAACAAACAACATATACATATATAAGGAAACACAGGATGAAAAACCCATCCAACAGAGACTGGTGGCTACATTGGTAATTCCTGTGCAGTGGTGAACAAAGCAACAGCGCTACAGTTCTGATGTATTTTGGTGCAATATTTGTATGATGTGCCTACACAAAACTTCAGTTGAAACACTCTCTGTATAAGCTTTTGATAGCAAAGAGAGAAGTGGCTTCGTAATTACTTCTGTTTGTGAAATGAGAGCAATACCGAGTCTCAGTGTTCCTGGATGGAGCCGCTGATCATCGCAGTGACAGCCAAACTTGCTTTGCTTGTTTGTTGTTTATCTTACGCTAAGGGGAAGGAGCTTCTCTGCTGTCATTGTACTGTGTGATGTGGCAAAATGCAATCCATGCCCAATGTGCACAGAAAGTCCAAGTCAGCAATATTTATTACCTGTGCGTATACAGTACGTATTGATGCTTTGCTGTCAGTGCTGCTTGTGGTGCTTTAGTGAAAATAAAAGGACATTTGTATCTAGAGTGGCACAATGTGCTTTGACAACATGGGTATTTCAAGGGCTCTAATATGACTTGCTAATGTACCATGCACATATAGGTGAGAAGGAAGGCTCTACCATGAATGCCTAGAAAGACTTAGGGTGCATGAAAGGAACACCCTACAAGTGGCATTTATAACCTCTTGTTATAAGAGCAATGCTCCTATGCCCAGACACTGCCCTGGGCATTCCCACTGTTGGCAGCAAGAGCAGTAGCTCCTGGGAAGCCCTGCTGCCTGCAACAGGTGTCTGGGGTGTATTTGGGTTGGAATTTGGCCAGGACATGAAGAAACAAGTTGATCAAAGGCAGCAAGAGTCTGACTAGTCACCTAGTCCAGGAGCCTGGTATTTTACACGCTGGACAACATTTTAAAGAGACCCAAGTACAAGGATCCTAGGTAAACAGCATTGCCTGAAACAGTCTGAGCAGATTAAAACACTTCAGATGCAATCAGCTCTACCATTATCCCTAGCAGGTTCCCAGGATGTCATATACAGTGCAGTACAAGATCCTTCATTTTCCCCAAATAATTTGAGAAATAAGCAACACACAACTGCCAGACCAGGCACACACATGGGGCTCTGGAAAACATAGAGAAGCCAAAGTGTGGCTCTCTCATTAGAAATGCATTGCTAAACCATGCATCCAACATTTCTAAGAAACAGATCTATACTGCTTGTACTATATGCTGGCTGTCACAGTGCCCCTTCTGGACAACCAAAGACAAATCAGTATTTGGAAGTGCATTGGATCATGTTTAATTATATCACTAAACAAGTTCTCCTCTCCAGACTCTGCTCCCAAGACCTCTGTTAGCACACAGTATGTGACATGGGGCAGATGGTCAGTCTCCTGCACATCTCCCAGGCTCTAGACTTTGTCAAGAACCCACTTCCCTCTTCTATAACCATTCAGATCACATCAAATAACAATTCCCACCTCCCACTCCTATGCAATGCCAGCTTTCATGTATCTCCAGCTACAACAAAACCTCTGTGAACAGACTCACACCAAGTCCAAGATAAATCTCAAAGACAGAGAAAAATCAACTTATACAGAGAGTAGGTTCCTGTGCAGACAGAAATGCTCCTTCTCCTTTGGAAAGGATAGGTTTCCTTATCCATACATTCTACTTAATAAAGAACTTTTTTACAGAGCAGTCAAACTTTGTAACAAAGGAGCTGTGTAGACTCCATCCTTGGAGATATGCAAAATCCAACATCACACAGGCCTGAACATCCTGCTTTCCTGTGCCCTGCTCTTTAGTGGTGAGTGGTTGGACTAGATGCTCTCCAGGCATCCCTGCCAGCCTCAGCTATTCTGTGACTCTGTTTGACTCATATGATTTTACACTGGGTTTAAACAAAAGACAAGACCAGAGCATTTAGGATTACAGAACTGCAGACTTGCTTGGGGCACATGTGCTCATGCTCTAATGCTAATATTGAAGGAATAGAGGTGAACTAATGTCTTGAGCTGATACTACAGACCATGAATAAATTCAGTGCTTGCTTATAAAAAGGAGACTCATCACACCACACAATGATAGTCACACACTTGCTTGAAATCTCTGGACTAATTACATAAAAATGCATTTATGTGCAACATTATTAAACCAAATGTTTCATTAAAAATGACACAAAATCTTCCAGACAAGGCTTAAGAAGAAACCAAGCAGCTATAAGAACTCCACAGGTTTCCTAGGCTTTAACATGATGACAACTCTGCTAAATTCCTCTCACAGAGCTCAACACACATGAACTTCTCCACCAGACTCAGTTGTTCTAAAACCAGTCCAATATTCACAGGCAGAACTTGCAAATAAAGAAAAAAAAAAACAACCCACCAATATCTTTTTTCTTTCTTTAACATTCAATTTTGGACCTGAGGAAGTTGTGAGTGCTTGGGAAGAAATCTCAGGCAAGGCTAGGGAAAGCATTTGTGTTTTAACATTACATCATGTTATTCTCATCGCAACCTGTATGTCAAAGCCACCTCCCCTACACATGGCTGGATGTCCCTGCTGTAGAGCACTGGCACCAGGAGATGGCTTCTTGCTCTGCTTTCTGAAATTGCAGAACTCTGCAAGCCCAAGAGATGCTTAGAAGGCAAATGTGGCAGCAGCTGGGCTGCAATGGAAGCTTGCAGCCAGCCAGGGAGCAGCTGTGAATTCCCAAATTCTCAGGGGTTCACCATCAAGTTTAGGTCTTTATCCCGCCCCCAACATTAACATTTTCACCCCTGCACTGGGGCAGGGTGCTGTCATGCCTTAGTGACGGAAATGTCCCCAAAGCAGACAAAGATCACCTTTTCCAAAGCTGCAGTACCATAGTCCTTGCCTGTGGAGGCAGATAATCCTACAGTTACCTTTAAGCCCTTGCTCAGCACCCTGACTTCATTACTTCTTCAAAAGTTGTAAAACATCATCTTGCAGATCCCTTTGCTGGCAGGTTTGGAGGGGAGGGAGCTGGAGCAGAGCTGTCTCCTTCCACAGAGTAGTTGTCAGAGCTTCATCCACCTGAAAAGTGAGAAGGAATTAAAATTTAAAAGACAGAGTCTCCTCAGCTACTACTAGTTTATAGATTCCAGGAGACATTAAGGAACTGGGACTTACTGGGATCAAGCAGCACATGACGCTCTGTGCTCTCTAAAGCAAACAGGAGCTGCTTTCTCTGTTACAGCTGACACAGGAGTTGTCACTAGCTTTACATTTTCTTGACTTGTGCTACCTTGAGAAGAAAAGCACTATTTTCATTCGTCTGTGTTCCCATCTCTGTTAATTGGTGACAAGCTAAATCAGCCCCCCTGGGAGCCCTTCGAAGACATGGGGTGCAGCACTGCTCCTGCCAATGCTGTTATCCTGGGAGCAAGCCCCAGCAGGAAGTATAAACCTATACCAAGAAAACCTGCTATTGGTAAAGTAGATTTTTAATGTCTGGTTTTATTCCAGCTACAGGACACTATAAAAGGACAGGCCTTTGTTTTGCAACTACAGCTGCTTCCTTCTCACTGAATACGTTCTGCAGGACTGTTCTTTCCAGTCACAACCTGTGCAAGTTACAGACAAACATGTCTCACAATAGGAATATTTGATTGGCCTTTGTTGAGGCTGGAACTAGAAAACAGCACTGTAATGGTTGAGATCTGTGCACTGAAAGGACATACTGTTAACTGAAGTAAATATGTTGCTATGAATTTCTGACTTAATTGACAGAACATTTTATAGTGTGAACTTCAAAATCTCATTAGGAATGAATAAGGCTGAGGCTACGTTCCTGTAACATTTTTAATACCGACATATAGTCAGACCTACCTGGAGTTGATATCATTTCTTGATCAAGCAGCTGAGAGATTCCAATGTAATTATAATGCTTCATGCCAATATGTAAAACTGAACTGGATTAAAAGAAATACCACCTCCAAATTGTGGCCCGACAGACAAATCCCAGCATTTTCAGTGGCTCTTAATTCACATCCATACCTGACATGACTAAGCTAAAGAAATAAAGACCTTTTCCTATGAATGTCAAAGGTGTGAGGCACCCAGGAGACTGGCTGGGCAGCACAGGGTGTTCTTGCCATGATTGAAGGGCTCCATCAATAACTCCTTCTCTGAGAACATTACATTTTGGCACTTGACTACAATATCCCTGTCATACTTACTTTTTATTATGGAAGTATGACTTAATTCTCAATAGCTTCAGCAATCCTATACAAAATGAAGCATAATGAAAAGATTCTCCAGATATTTAATGTCTACCTGTTCCTGCTCAGTGAGTGACCATACACTGCTGACACAGCAGTACTGACAAAGCCCCCAGCCAAGGCACATGGCCCTCCCTGCACACATAAGTTATGGCTGCTGCTTGCTGCACCCTTACTCACACCTCACTCATGGCCCTGGCAAAGGCAGGTCAGGCTGTTGAGATGCACAGCCAGATCAGTCTGCTGAGGTATGTATTTTACAGCCAGACCAGACCATTCCACCTCGAAAGGGGTGGTCATCTCAGCCAAAGTTTGGAAAGCTGGAGTCTGCAGCGGTTACAAAGTGAATTAACCAGATACAACTAGCACAGATACTCTCATCTGAAAATTAGCTATGAGCAGTTGGAATAAAATGACTGATGAGGGTCTGGTAATTATTTTGGTGACAGACTTAGAGGGTAAAACTCCTATCATATATGGTCAGTTACCTCTTTTAGCAAAAGAGCTGTCTAAACAAATCACTCAATTATTTGAAACATACCCAAACTGTCCACCAGCACCTCAGGCCCTGTGATTAGCTAAATTATTACATTTGGACATCTGATCTTTTTCTGCTCAGGGACCTGTGCATTGGCATGGTGTCCTCACAACAGCACCTCAGAAAAATGAGGCCGGGAGAGGTAGCAGGGCTGCATGTTGCCTGCAGACCTTGGCATACCCCTGCCAGCAGCAGCACCCCAGCTACCCCTGCTTTCCCTCTGCTGAGCTGGGGGCTTCGTGGGACACAAAACAGCCCTGGCTGAACCTCACAGTAACCCCTGAAAGCCAAGGGGAAAAAAACTCTCCATTCTCATCACCGGGTTTATTCATTCACAGTTTCCTTCTGAGTTAAAAGATTGCCTGGGAGCTTGGGCAATACTGTAATATTTGCTTAGTCCACCAGTACACAGACTAAAATATCTGACAGATTGCTAATGAGATGATGTTGGAATGACTGGATAGTCTGTTATCATTTGGCCATTCACAGTTTCTTCAGCAATCCATCTGTGCACCCACCACAGCTACTGAGAAGCAGCCTGGGATGGTTCTTCCATTTACACCTTTTGCCATTATTGGCCGTTGGGAAAGGCTTTTAGCAATTAAAGCCTTTATCAAACATATTGGCGTCTTTCCCACCCTGTTACTTACCCCCCTGTGCTGCTACAAAAGGTCTGCTTAACAGCAGGCTGGATATGTAGCTATTTTGTACATATTTCTGTACCTGAGCCCCATGTTTGTGCTCCAGCCTGGCAGATGAAGTACCACATCAGATGTACAAGACTGCCTGGGTATCTCACAGTTTTTTTCCTGAGAAAACGCCACCAAATTAAATCTTCATGCATTTGGGCCACTTTCCAATAGACTTGCTTGTGTTAGACAGTGCTTACATGCACTTACACATTTGTTTTGAGGTCAAAAAAGATAAAACCGCCCTGGAAATCCCAAAGAATTATCCATCTGGGCTATCAGAAAGGAAGCAGTCCTGGTCCCAAAGGACTAAGGGTGCTGAGGAGACAGATGCAAACTGAGAACAAGCACTCCTGCTTACTCTGCCAAAATGCAGAGACCCTGTGGAGTGGTGCTGCTGGTGTTGGACCAAGCGTGCCAGCACACAAAGGTATCTACAGGGCATCTGCAGAGGAACCTGTACCATTGCAAGACATTTCACGGACAGACGTCTGGGAGGTAAAACTCTCTGTAAATGAGTGATAACTGGGAAAACACAGAAGAAAGACATGACAAATTGAAGGGGTGGGGGGAAATTGCAGCATCCTTTATAGGCAGCCAGTGAAGACACTAATTATATTAGCATGCAATGTCAAAAATTGCTCCCTAGGGAGAGGGGAAAAGGAAGGAGGAATACCTGTTTCTCCAGAAGAAGACCATAGATGGGCTTGCTGGTTTGGCCCAGTGCCTTCAACCAGTTACATCTTGAAGATTCCCACTGCCTATGAAGGTCTGCATTAAGAGTGGCTTCCTGGGGGCTCTGGAGCACTGCAGATCTCAGGGTCACAATGCTTCTCACCCAAATTAAGATAAAAACCATCAAGTAAATAGATTAAGAGGAGATTGTGTGTGTGTTACATGGAAGCTCCGTGTGGCGCAACTTGTTCAGCTGCTGCTTTGATGAATTACTTTCCTCACATGCAATTGCTCACACTGGAAATCTAAAACACAACTGAGAACACATCAGTACAAGGAAAGAGAGACAAAATGGGGCAAACAAAGCAGAAAAAGAAGAGATCAAGCCCTGATGAAAAAATTCCCTTTTTTTCTTCAACTTGGAAAACTTGAGCATAGTAGTGGAAGGTGCTTCCAGGCAGCCTGAGCTTGCATAAGAGGCAGAGAAGCACAGGCAACCCTGACCTTGTTTGGCAGTATTACAAGAGGTCGTATTTTTAGATGGATGATCTGATCTTGAAATATTCTCCAGTGTAATGAGTACAAACAAGTTTTTCTTCTGTATCTGTCTCAGATGTGGATTTCTTTGCTTTCTCTGGTTTATAATCCAAGGAACAGACTTGTGAGAACTATAGAAAGCAGAAGGCATCTGAGCAGCACACCACCTCTGCACCAATGGGTCACCAGAGTTTCTGGACCAAAACCACACAAACCAAAGCACTCTGCTCAGCCAGGGAGCGCAGCAAGCACCACTGCCAGCTTTTCTATCCTGCTTCATCTGGCTGCCCAGCCCAGCAAGGGGCAGGTGTAGCCCTGATCAGAGAGAACGGGCTGTATATCACACTGACCTGGGAACATGTAGGCTGTGGCCATGAAAGCTAATTGAGGGAGATGACAGAGTAAATTTGCTCCAATATTAACAAAAAGGGCTCCTCCCAGGGACAAAAAAAAGATTCAGAATTGCTCTAACATCTCCTCCACCTCACCCAAGTACTATACAGCTGTTACTACTACTGCTACTCAGCCCAAGTACTACACAGTGTGCCCATGGCCATGCTATGGCTGCCAGTGCAGTGCTGTTGCCTGTAGCACACCAGGCAACTGGTGGCCCCACTGGTGACCAGCACTGACCTACCAGAAGCTAAGCTCTGCTGTGCAGCAGCGATGCTGCTGGCAAGGCAAAACCAGCCAGAAGTACCAGACTGGGCACAGTGTTGGTGAGAGGTTGAGCCCCCAGAAGGTGTGGCCAGTCTTCACCTGCCTGACACCTGTGCCTCTGCCAGGGTATGATATATCACCCTCAGGGCATGCAGCATCTGCCTCACACCCCAACATCCCCAGATGAAGACATCTCATCAGCCTTTGAGGGCTGTTGCCTTCAATGGAAACAAGGGCAGCAGCTTGATTAGCAGCTGGGGCAGGCAGACCAGGGAGGCAGTGATCTCACAGTACCTCCTGGAAACACACGTTGTGCCCTTGTCACTCAACAGGGAAACCTCAACAAGTACAAAGCATTCATCTCTAATAAGAACACACTACAATAATCACCATCCCTGTGATTAATAGATTACTGGTTTGTGGTTTTTTACTCCTGCCTTTCCTCCCACACCACATAATCATTTAACCAGCCCTCAAATCACAAGTTATCAAGACTCCATTTGAATGCTACAGTTTTCCTGTTTTGAATCTTGGGTTAAACAATTCTTTCTCAAATAAATGCTCCTTTTTCAGTTGGCACTGAAGCTTTTGTTGTTCACAGTAATCAAGCTCCCAGTTGACTAACCTCTCACCTAGTATGACGTCTTCATCCTTCATTTGAATGAAATTTATCATCCATAAGCAAAGACAGAAAATGTGTGAATGTCTAAAGCTTATGTAAATGAAGACGCTAGGCACACCAGTCCTTAAAATAGTAGATAATAACAACCATTTCTTCAGCATACTATAATTACGGGCCTGCTGTCATGTCTTCCATTTTCTATAAGGTCACAGTTGTATTATACAAAATTTACAGTATATTATCAGTTAAAAACACAATAATTAGCAAGCCCATCTTCAGCACCAGGGATAAATGTTCACAGTCAAGGAAAAAGAAAGGTACATTGTTTGCTTTATGTGGACAATACACACTTAAATTTAATCAACTTCTGTTACTGAGCAGGCAATATCCTTTCCCTGTTACAACACTATTTGCCAAGATCAGAGTACACCCTTGGGGTGAATTTGTCCTTAATGAAGAGACAAGAAGTCAAATCTCTCACTATCATATCACTGACATACACTTAAACATATTTCTTTAAACTTCATAATTCTGGATGACTTAGTCCAGGATAACATCTGGATGAAAATCTCAGGCATTATTTTGAGGATTATAATAAACGTTTGCACTTAACATTCCAAAATCATCAAATTACGTGTATTGAGAGAGTCTCTCCCATAACGTGTCATTTTTTCACTTTCTTGCATGCTATATGTTAAGCATGCTATAAAAAAGACAGGGTAGACTGCACCCAGACCACAAGTACCACAACTTCTAGCAAAAGCCTCCAAAGAAATTACTTGGCCACCACATTTTTCCAACCTCTCAATTTGGGCACTTCGGATTTCCCAGCTCATAATGGCCAACTGACAGACAGCTGTTCCAGCCTCACCAGCCACGACATCACCTGTGATCATTCAAATAAAGGTGGTAAAAAAAATATTAACAAGAGAGCAGGCTTTTACCATGTGATGACTAGAAAGGAATTAAAAACAAAACAAAACCACACACACACAAAAAACCCAAAACACACAATATACAAATAAAACAACTTAGAGAAAGTCTATCATTTCCTCAGTAAAACAAAGAGGGCAGAAAGCTTCCTGGTGGAAACACAAGCAAATAAAGTGTTTCCAGATTGTGTGTATTTTGACTGCATTTAAGCAAAACTAAAAGTGAAACATCAAAATGTTTCTTTTCAACTTTTTTCAGTGGAAAAATAAAGCCTATGAAATTCACAATCATGAACCAACCACAATTCTATCTAATGCAAGTAAGAATTTTGTCATGAATGGGGGAATCTGCTAATTCTACTCACATTTTTTGACCTGAACCCCTCCTAGCCACTGCAGCAGGGATTATTGAGGCTACAGGGAGCCAGAAGCCACCAGGAGAGCCAGAGGAGACTGGACTCCAAGCAGGCACTGACACTATCTTTCATGTCACGCCAACAAACTCAAGACCCAGCTCATAACAACATTGCCTCTGATGTCTAGGCCTGTCGTAAATTGCCTTTCTCCTGCCATATGTCACTCTCCCCAGACTGTGCTCTGCGGGGCTGAGCACTGCTCAAACCAGCAACCAAGTGGGCAGCAGAGCCCAGCACCAGCACAGGAGGGGACAAAGACTCCTGCAAAGCCCTGGGGGCTGGGTCCAGCCAAAAACAGGCTCACATCCCATATATAAGACAAACCACATCTTGGGCTATATTTGGAGGAGTGTGGCCAATGAGATGCAAACCAGCCATCAGGCAGAGGGCTACAAAAGAAAAAGTTTTGCAATCAAGTGTTTTGTAAGCACTGTACAGCCCACAGAAGTGGGATGGGATGTGGACCAGCCAGGCAGCATCACATCACCAGTATTCAGAAAGAGTGCACCCAGCATACTCTTTGGGCTGACACAGAGGTTCAGAGCAATAGTCGAGGACAGAGTAGGTCATGAGTAGGAAGCTCAGTGAAAATTGTCTTAAGTCTCAAAAATAGGGATAGCCTTCACAGAAGGAGTGTCTTGTTAGAGAAAAAAAACCAAACAAAACCAAACAGACTAGACAGAAAAATGCATATTATTACAATTTCTTTCAGGACATACCCAGTTGTGTAGGCCCTGTGTGAGGAATTGCTTAAAGGGCAAGTGTGTCTGTGCAGCTCTTGGTACTTCAGATGGTCCAGCCTGCTTGCAGAACCCAGGCTGAGCATCCAGAGCTCCTCCCTGCACTTACCCTCCATCCAGCCCCACCAAAGGCACATGCTCAGGAAGCACCAGGCTCTGCAAGCAGAGGCATAACATCACTGTCCTTAGGAGCTTGGCTTCTCCTCCTGCCTGCACCAGCACTCTGGACACCCTCAGCCAACCCATGCACATGTGGATTTGTATAGCTACTACCACAAGCCATTCCCATCCTGAGCAATAGGAGCAATAGGCACTACCACCTCTACTCTAAACTTTATTAGTGTTTCAATATATGGCATGCACTCGCCCCAAACACCAGCTCTCCCTGATCCTCCCAAGTTCCAGGCAGTGCACAATTTGAAAGGTACAGACCATAGGATTCAAAGGTTTGGGTGATCCTCCAGGTTTTACCTGTGTTGCCCTTTCAACCCTCATGTTTCTGTGGGCTGGGATTAACTCCTGTTCAGATGGGAAAGCTTTGCCAGATATAATCCCCACTATACTCCCCAAAAGAGTTTTCTGGCTGACAAAAGTGCTAGTGAAATCACTGCATCAATCTGAAAGCTGGTGATAGTTAATACACAGTGGGGAAAATTAATCACTCAAAAGAGCAGTACAAAATTGAACAAAAAAATATTGAGTCTCACTGGTGGTTTTATAGCCAGAGCCCAGTCCTATCCCCCTCAAAATGAAGTAGATTTGTGCCACACTGATCCATGAAAGCCAGGTGCCATTCTTAATGCTTGAGTGACTTTTTTTTAAAACTTAAATTCTATGTGTTTCAAAGGAATATTGAGTAGTAATGGCTGTCACTGCCATGTGTCATTACCATCAGTGTTTTAAAGCAAGGGTTAAAATCTATTTAATTTAACTCCTTTATGCATTGGTAGTGGTCTCCAAGCAAAAGCAAAAGCCAGTATCTGGACCAAGGGTGAGCAAGAAATCACAGAGAACCATGACTGTAAGAGACTGGGATGCTTTTGAGCCCTTTTATGCTACCTTGCAGCACTGGTTAAGTCTGGCCCTGACGGTTGTCCTTCAGCTAAGAAACACTGGAGGTGGAGAGGATCCTATCTGCATAGATGCCAAGCTTTTATCCTACCACATAACACAGGAAGAAAAAGCCTTACATACCTAATGACTAGAAGGGGAGCAGAACAATATCTTCAGTAACATTTTGCTTACATCTCCACCCCTCAGCTGATACACAGGGTGCCCCTTAACAGCAAAACTGAGTAGGTGCCTTTCCTCACACATGCCCCACCCAGCTTGGAGCTGCAAAAAAATACAGCACATGGGCAAACAAACCCCCCATCCCTTCAGCAAGTGCAGTTCCAGCCCCCACCCAAAGCAGCCCCACAGCTTGTTTGAGACACACCACTCGCTCCCCAGCTCACAAGTGGCACCAGCCCTGTCAGGAGGTCCCCCAGGGTGTGCAAGGACCCCCTGCCTATGGGCTGGCCCTGTGCAAGGAAGACACAGGGACCTGTACATATAGAGGTGTGGGGGTAGTGGGAAACCAGGATCTTGCTCACCTCTGCTCGGGAATGAGTCCTCTGCATCACTGAAGCTTCACCAGAGAATCACACACAGTTTGGGAGATCAGGCTTTTCTCTTTGGGTACTTTGGAGCAGGAGATGTGGTGCATTTAGTGTGAAGTTCCAAGTTCAGGACAGTGTGAAAATACAAAATAGTATCCACAAATGCTTAATTTTTAGCACTATCACACAGAAACTTTGGCCTGCCTAGGTTCACAAAGTATCAAAAACCTGTGCAGCTGAGCAGAAGGCTCTGTTCTATACAGGGGATGGGAGTGGATTGTAAATTCAAACTTTGAGGCGACAATGCTGGGCATTATGAACCTCCTGGCAGCAGCACTGCCATCTCCTCCAGACCAGATTCCCCTTTCCTCTCGATGGGATCATGCAACCCTGCCTCAGACCAGATGAGTACCAGACCCAGAGGTGTTACTTGTCATCAGGACCAGGTGCCTGACGAGCAATGCTTCAGAGGCAAGCGCTGTGCAAGGGCACTTCTGGAGGAGAGTTGAAGGAGCATGCTCTACCCCTGTCAGCTGCTCCCTGACACCCTTCCCCAGAGGACTGCATAGATAAACATCCTCTATTTGAACAAGACCAATGACAGCAAAATTGTGTGCTTGTCTCTAAAAAGACTCTAATAATGTGCATCAAGGGAGAGACCCATGGTCAGATAGACTTCTTTTTCCCCCTGAGCAAAACATAAAAATGTGTTTCAGTAGCAAGGAAGACATGGTTTGAAGTGCATCCCTAGTTAATTATATCCAAAAGAGTGATAATAAAATAAACTATTAAATTTTAGAACTCCCTCTTTAAAGTATTAAGCATTTTGTTACTGTGGTGCAGTTAAACTACACGCTGAACCACACTTTTAATTGCTTTATAGGAAGGTAACTTAGGGGTCATCATGAAATAAGACATTCTAAACAAATCTCACTCCGTACAGGCCTCTAATATTGAACAACACAACCCGTTGCACAGCATTTTGTTTAACAACAACAACAAAATCTAACATTTACAGTCAACATTTGTGTGTGTGAATAGAAAGCACTGCCAGTCAGAGGCTGCTCAGGAAGGTCTCAGAGCTCACTGCAGCATGTTTATAAAATTGGAAATTAAGATGTGGAGGTGGCCTGCTGGCACCCCGTGTGCCACAGGAGCACAGGGAACCGACCGCTGCTTTTAAGAACAGTGGTTCAATTCCTGGCACAAACACTGAGGCTGACAAGATGCTGGATTATGGGCTGCACTGTAGCCCAGAGCCATGGGGAGAACTTACTTTGATGCAGCTCTGGTAAACAGTAATCAAAGGCCAAGAGGGAAGGATGTAATGAAAAATGGAGGAGAAGAGGTGACCAGAGGTTATTGCTACGGAATTTTCTGCCCTTTTCATTTAGGTAATTTAGACATTTAACATTTCAAAGTAACAAGATATTTAATTTGAATACAGGAATATAAAATCCCCTTTACCATATAGCACTCTACTGCACTGTAGATGCTGGACACCAAAGGTGATAAACTCACCCCAGCACTGAGGGCCAGAGATTCCCCAGGGAACCATTAGAGAAGACAAGGGGTCTCAGTGCCATGGTCCTCATGGCAGGCAGCCCTCTCCCCTGCAAACCTGCAGTACTCCTGAGAGGGCCAGGACTGGCTGGCTCCCTGGAGCCCCATGGCACAGCTCCCCACAGCTGTGCTGCCTGCTGGACCTGGGAGCTCTGCTTTGATACCAGCCATCACTACCTCCTCCCCCTCAACACTCACTCCTTTCCATAAGCTCAACATTTCTCATCTCAGTTCTCTTGCCACATGTTTTTGGGTTTTGGTTGGTTGGTTTTGGTTTTTTTGTTGGTTTTTTTTTTTTTTTTTGCTACCTCTACCACATCTTCTTGTGCTTTAAAAAAAAAACAAACCCAAACAAACAAACAAAAAACCCAACAAAAACAAAACAAGCAGAATGGAGCAAACAGCAGCAAACACAAAGCAGGCAGCAGAGATTTCTGAATTCCAAGAACAGCTCATCTTTTTATCTCATATTCAGCTGATTTCCATACCCTCAACATCATGCACAGTCCTGCTCCCCCAACACTACCAACCTGCTCCAGACCCCAACATGTCCAGCACAAAGCCTGGATGGTCTCACCTGTGTGGACCAGACACTGAGGCCACTCAGGGCTTTTAACCACCAGTGGTTAAAAGCAGGGCTTCAGCAGCTGTGTGACCCCTCTAGACATTCCCCCCCCCCCCCTCCCCCTTTCCCATACAGTGTGTTGAACTGCCTCCCTGGTGTACAGGACATACAGCCAAATTCCTTTTCCCTCCCTAGAGTCTGAGGCCATAGTGGTTCCCTTTTATCCACAACTCTTTGCAGCTGTTAACTAGGATATGAGCATCGTTGGAAACACAAGTTATTTCAGTTGGGCTCAAACCCCACCTGTTCCTGAAAGCCCCAAGTCACCAAGCTGTGTTTAAAAATATCCAGAAGTGCATTTGTGGACTATATGACCCAGCAGGTCTTTCACATCTAGGAAACAGAAATATTTTCTGTAGTTTAACAAGTTATTGAAAGGTCAATCCAGAAAGTATATAATAATAAAAGTGTTCAGACATTTCTATTTCATCTCCTCTGCTGAAGGTAGTCTAGCTCAGCTGGGGGAGACTTACCTCAGGCTATAGCTCACCCTACAAGAGCTCATTCATGGCTCACTCTTGTTGTTTATGTACCACACTGCACAACATCAGCTTAGGAGCTTTAGAAATACAAGTTTAAAAAAATATCCAATCCTCTTTAGATGTGGGAGGGAAAAGGGCATCCCACACTTCCTAGCATTCAAGCAATAGAGGAAGAAATCTCCATCAGCCATGCTTTACAGATTAAATGAGCAGACTGTCCACAGGGAAAGGAAATAGTCTTACTTTGTAGCTTACCATCAAGCAGGGACACGAGGCAAAACCTTCTAAAACATGCCTGCTCCATATGCCCAGCACAGTCCCATCCCCAAACACCAACAGAGCTGATGGTGGCAACACTATCACGTCAATATAGGCATATGCCAGTCACAGCATCTTTCATCAGTATTACATACTAATTCATGCCAGAAAGTAACAACTACATGGAAAAAAAAAAAATTTAATCAGGATTCCTCTAACAAAGCTAGCAGCAGAGGCACACAAGAACTCCACAACATTCAAGCAACTAGCTTTCCTGCTTGCTTCTTCTCTCTCTCTCTACTTTTATTCTCATCCCACCCCCTAGTTCTGTAGGTTTTGAAGGTGCTGGCACCTGAATCCAATGTAGTTGCTATCTATGCAAGATGAGCACCATCTGATTCCTCACCAGAAAAGTCCCATGGCCTCCAAAAAGTTACAAAGGTACAAATCACCTGTGAAATCCTGATCATTTCACTATATAATCCAGACTTCTTTTAAATTCAACTTTTTTCTTAATTTTGATCCTCCCCTCTTCTATGAGGAAAGGCATTGCATTCTGCACCTTGAATGCAGAGGTTATGGTGGCCCTTCCAAATACCAGCACATCCCGGAATTAAAAAATCTGTCCACAACAGGGAAAGAAGCTGTGGGGAAAATATCACAACCAGCAGAAGCCAGTAAAAAGGCACCTAATGGCTCCCCGGGGTGTCAGACCAAGCCCCCAGCCATTCACAGGTGGAAAGGATGTCTCTCCTAGCACACTCATGGAGCGAGCACTGCTCAGAGTCCCAACAAGATGAGTGACACAAGCAGTGCTGCAGGTCCAGACCAATGATCTCCAACAGAATAACCTTAGTGGTTTCTGATGTCTTTCTAAGTCAGTATTTGTTGGGAAACATCAAAGCCAGTGGAATAGTAGGTGTCCCAAAATGTCTTAATTCAGAGAATTAGTGTTAACTGAGTCTGATTAGCTCCATTTATCTCTAATTAATTACCTTTACCTAATTAGACACCCTGTTTCCAGAAGACATGGAGTCAAGTAGACTAGATTATTAGTGTAGTCATTGTGCCTTTACAAAATCCTGAAATTAATGAAACGTGCAAAAGAATCCGTGGCTTTAATTGCACAGGTGTTGCCTTATGGCAAAGCTTTATCATCTGATTACACCAAGGGATTATTAGTGACTTTTTATATAGAGGATGAGCCTGTGAAATGTACCTTAGCAACAGCTCATTAGTTTAGGGTTGTTACTGTATTATTTATTACATTCAGCCTTCCCCATTATCTAGATTGATTCATGGACCTATATTTTCCTCCCCTCTGTGCTGGAAATAAATAAATAAGTGAAGGCTGGCTATTGCCGTCCAGCTGCAATGTGAGTGGAAGGCAGAGTGTATTCTCCAGCTACCGATATCTACCCTTTAAAATGAAGCTTTAAAGTTGATTTAAATAAAATTATTTTGTTTTCCCTCCCTCAGCAAAGTAATCAATTCAAGCTTCTGTCAAACTGGAATGCTTTCTACATGCCATCCAAACAGTTTGGGCCATCTTAAATCTTTTCAGATAAATAAGAATACATTACTGGATTGAAGAATGAAGTACAATATATTTACATCCAAAATATTTTTTTCTGCTATAACTCACCTTTTATGAAATCCATCAGAAATAATTTATTTTTATATTACTTTTACCTGCTTGCTTGTTGGCTACTTCTGTTGGTTTGGAGAGGTTTGCCAGGTAGAAAAACTGCCTGAATAATAGAACCAAGACAAACAAAGCAAAGCAGCAACCTCTGTGTTGAGAACTACTTTCCCCATGGAGAAGCTACTTGTAGTCAAGGTTGTGAAAGTTTGACCTTTCCTTCCTGTATCCTCCTCAGCAACATCCTACTGGACTTGCTAAATATCACTGAACAACAGCCCCAGTGCTGCCCCAAGCAGAGGAAGCTTCAACGACCAACCAGCAATCCCAAAGTGGCCAGGAAACAAAAGGATGAGGACCTGGTTTTCAAAATTATTGTCCTCCTCTTTCTAGAATAGAATATTCTTTGAATGTGATGTAAAACCCTGCTGTCCACTTAGTATTATATTTAAAGAAGTGGCAAAATAATCGGTAACAGTTATTATGTAAGGTATGACAACTATTTTTAGCAGCAATAATGACTATTTAATGACAAACATGACTATGTAACTTCTCATGTCTGCATTACAGAAAATGTGAAATTTTCATATCAAACCAATGGCTCTAGAAGACAGATTTGGTATATAATTTTGTAATGTGTTCACATGATTTCATGTGAACACATATATGTGGTGTCATCCTGCAATAAAGGCATTGGTGATGGCTTAGGACTACTCTGCCAAATGGAGATAACTTGCATAGACAGACCTCAGCTATATAAAATGAATATGACAGCCACCCGTGACAGGTCATTTGGGATTGCTGCTCTTCTAAGACTCCTCACTCAAAATCATTGGCCACTGGGGTTTCTAAATGGACAAAAACCTTTCTCTGGCTTTAAGATCCTCATATGGGACCAACAAGCACATATGTACAATCCACAGGAACAAAGCAGCTACAGGGCATTCAATCCACCACAGGTGTGACATCAGCAAAGGTGTGAGTCACATTCCCAAAGGACATGTTCATTTTATCAATCTAAATCTTTAATGTTACATCCCAGTGAAGACCATGCCTTGGTGGTCTTGAAGAGATTCCATGCCTTCCTCCCTCCCTGGTCCCCCCCAACAAGACAGAAAGGATCTCCTACCCTTGATCCCTGGGCAATTAGATCCAGCTGCTCTCCTCCAAGCAGGAAGCACTGGACCATAGAATTCATCTGCATCCACCTGCTCATCCACCATGAAGCCCCATGAATCAGCACTTACCTGGACAGTAGAAGGTGCAGGGATGACCCCTTTATTTAAAACTCCAGCAGTATGGATGATGAAAAGGGGGCGGAAAGGCTTCCCCCGAGTCACCCATGCAGTTGAGCAGCAAGTTATCCAAGAGCTGGCAAGTAGGAAAGCACAGAGATTCAACATCACTGAGGACAGTTTGATAACTTACTAAGTCCAGAGACAATACTGGATGAGTGCTGGGAGCCTCAGATCATCTTAAACATGTTCTCAGCAATGTAAGTGATAAGTAGTTGGACAAAT
>JAOEGS010006305.1:0-2500 GCA_025447755.1 Corythornis vintsioides | reverse complement strand
AAGAGAGACCAGGCAGGATACGTCTTAAAGCAAGTGACAAAACCAGTTGCCTGGCTCTCAGATGTGGTGGCGCGTTGCTCAGAGGGGACCGGCGACGCCGGGGCTGGCCCCTCCCAGGGCCGCCAGTAACGATAGAGAACGCTAACCCCCCCTCCCCATCCCATGTCAGATGAGGGGGCGACGGCAATGGAAGCAGCCCCCGTCAGCCTTCGGCATGGCCCCATCCCAGGGGGGCTCAGGCCGCGCCAGGGACACCGGCCACGCCGCCGGAACTGGGGGCACCTGGGACGCATCGGGTGTCCCACAGCTGGAAAATAATAAGCAGAATGACTTGGGGTGTGATGAGGGTCCTGTACCGGCTCCTCATCTTCTGCCCAGTTCTCTTACCTCAGGCTGGCACAATTAGATAGGGGACTGTTCACCTGAAGCGGTGTTGGCTTCATCCTGCTGCGGTGTGCCCACCAACAGTATTTTCCTAGGACAGAAAGAGACAACCACTTACTAGAAAAATTAACTCTTTTAAGCTCTAGACAATCAACAGATGCAATGTGCTCCACTTCCACAAATGCCCTGAACCCACGGCGCCCCGACTACCCACTCACACCCAGGCACCCTCATGCTGCACCTGCCCAACAGAGAGCAGAGCTTCCCAAGGAAGTACCTTATCCTTCTCCCTTTGGTTGCTGGCTTGGTTAGAAAGACCTATTTGCCACAGATTTCACAATAAGGCAGGATTAAGCTCTTTGAACGCTGTTTCTGAATTGTACCTACCCTTGGGCTACCCATCTTGAGGTTCTGCGGCTCTCCTTTCCTACAGTCACCAAGTAGACTGAGCTGGAATTCAGGTGCTGGTTAACTCAGGAGTGCCCAGGCAGACTACAGAAGAGGTAGCAGAAGAGGCCCTTGTCTGTGACACCTGGGTGAAAGGAGAAAGCTGAGTTGGCCACAACACAACAATGGCACTGTGGGCTCCAAAATATATGCCTGGCAATGTGAAGTAATTTAAGCAAGAAGAACCTGTTGTGGAAATTAGGCTTGTACTTTAATCAGGGGTTAACTGCTACGACTAACTCTCAGGACAGAAGCAAAATCATCATCTCTTGAAATCCTCATGACCAGAGGCCTTTCTGGAAGGCACATTTTACTCAAAAAAAATATTTGGCTGGATGAAATTGTATGGCCCTGTAGCACGGGAGGTCAGGCAGATGATTTAATAGTCTCTTAGAGCCTTAAGAGACATTAACTTACCCACTTCCTCCCTCTACAAGTCATCCTCTAGCTGTGGGTTTCCCACTTAACCCTGGGAGCCCAGAGCAGGGAGGGTGGTCACAGGCTTCCCCTGCACAGGTGGGTGACATGAAGGGAAGTCTCCCGCTCTGAGGCACCGCGGACCGTGCTCAGCTGAGGCCCATCCGCCCCTCGTTGCCCTGGGTTCTCTGTGTCCACCGAGGGCTCGGAGGCATCTTCTTCTATTGTAGTGTCATGACTATCACCCCTTTCGCCGTCTAGGGGCAGTGGGGCGGTGGGAGACCACTACGCGGGAGGCTGAACAAGTGACGGTGCAGGATGGCAGTTGTAGCCAGGCAGCCTGTCCCATATTCGGGTCTGGCCCTGGCTCTCAGGCCGCGAAGAAGGCTGTGCCCCAGAGATGCTCCGTGACCAGATCGATAGGGGCCGTGGGATATCCCCTCCAAAGTGACAGCCAGGCAGTGTGCCCCTCTGGCACGGCCTGTCCCGGGAACCTCGTTCCCATCCCCAAAGAGCCAAGCTCCGATGGATGAGACCCTTTTTAGCGGGAAGCGGGCAGTGGTGCTGAGGACAGATCTACAGGGAGGGAGAGTTCTGTCCGTGTCGACGGTGAGCTCCGGCAGAGACGGAGCAGGACTTGCTCCACCGAAACGCCAAAGGAATGACCTTCTCCAGGGCTCCGGACAGTGAACCTCGCGGCTGAGGAACTCTGCACCAAGAAAGGGGTGCGTGCAAGTCTCTAGTACCCCGGGGTGAGAGGGGTGCCAGGGGCGGGGATAAACCCGAGGTGCTGCTGCACAACCAACCCCCCCCAGCCCTCCCCGGGAGCTGGTCAGGAGCCTCATCGCTGCCGTGCTGGGCAGCACTGTCAAAGGCACCTCTAGTTTTCATGTGACAGCTCTAACCGTACCCGCGATGGGAACTGCCTCAGAGTTAACAAGGGGCTCCCCTAACCTGTCTTTACCCAGCTTTCCCAGGTAGTGCGAAGCGCTGGCACATCTCAATAACGAGCGTTTACGTTTACAGTGCTGTGACTGGAGGGACATTTACAACAAAACTGTCCGGATTCCTGAGGACATTTTCGCTTCCAGATGCTTTCTAAATATAGCTCACGGCAATGCACTACCTAGTACCGTGTCCGCTCTTGAACTTATGGAAAGTCAAAGTAAGGCTGGAGGAAAAAAAAAAAAAAAAAAGAGAGACAAAGACAAGATAACAGAAAAAGAAAAAAAAAAGAAAAAGAAAAAAGAAA
>JAOEGS010006302.1:0-15162 GCA_025447755.1 Corythornis vintsioides | reverse complement strand
CCCAACTCTGGAAGCATTCCAGGTGAGGTTGGCCAGGGCTCTGAGGTACTTTCCAACCCAAACCAGTCTATGATTCTATGATTCTCAGTTCATTTTTAGTGGTGGTTCATGGGAAGCAGAGACCCAAGGGGCTCCCAGACACCTTTTTCTCACAGTGCTGTTTCTGGCAGATGCTATACAGACTGGCTATATGAAGATGGAGGGTCTGGTGAGGGTCCGAGTAGGGGTTACTTAATGCAGCCCCAGGATTTTTGCCTGCCCTGCTCATGTCTGCCTTTCCCAGCCCTTTTCCCAGGGAAGGAGACTGAAAAGGGCCAGTGCAGCAGGCTCTGGATGGGAAAACAAAGAGCCCCTTGTCCCAGGCAGACGGGGCAAAGTGCAGAGCTGGCTTCCCAGGCTTGTTCCTTCCTCCCTCTCTTTGTCCCACTCTATTTATTTATTTGTGACTTTCAGAAATTTCTTTTTTTTACAGTTTTGAAGTTTTTAAAGACTTTTATTCAAGAATAAAGTTCTGAGCTCAAAAATCATGTGGATTTGCCTGGCTTTTGCTTTGTTAGAATTGGGGAGAAGGTAAAAAGAGGATTCGATTAAATTAAATTATTCTTTCAGATGACTCATGTGTGAGCATTTGAGCATCTGAACCCTCCTGGAGGCACCAAGATAACCTGCATCAGCTGCTCCAGAGGCACCATGCACTCATACTGGTAGAGCCATGGGACACTGCAGGACATCTGTCCCCTATGCACATGGTGGGGGAATGGCCCTGACAGAGACCCACGCCAAGCTGCAATTTGGGAGAGATGGAGTTTAGTCTTGTCTTCAACACTGACTCTCTGGCTGGCCTCTGCAACATCACTTCATGTCCCTCTCTCCTTCCTCTCCCCCTCTCCAAGTGAGGATGATCATTTTAACATTTGTTAAGTGAGCTGGTGGAAGGATAATATGAAGAGGGTGTAAAATCACCACTAAGATAGAGATGGGGAGGTGTGAGATGATCTCATACTAAGCAGTTCATCCCTGCCCTTGCAAAGAGCTGGTCCAATATATGACACCCACAACTCTGCTATAATATATTCATCTATATGTGTATAGATGACACAAAACTGTGTTTCTATGCATTGAGGTTCCCCTGCACATTGCTGAAGCTATGGCCATGACCATGACACTTGAAGAGCCAACAGGTCCCCTTCACAGACTGTGAAATACTAAATGGCAGAGCCATTTTGCACCATGGGCTGGATGCTGTGTGGACAAAGAAACAGCTGACATGGCCAAGGTTGCTCCCAGGTGATGTGAATCTCCCCAGATCAGTTAATGTCTACATGGGTCACCTGCAAAGGACTTATAAAAGGGCTGGGCTTGGGGAGGCTCTGGCCTAATGTCCTTGGAGGTAGGAAGCTTGTTTTTCTGGATATCTGCTTGCCTGCCAATCTAGGGAGGTGGAGTGTTTTCAGGCTATGTTCCCTGCTGAACAGCTCTTGGAGGTTGGAAATTGAGATTTCTCCTTGTGACTCAGTGTCACAACTGCTTTTAGAGTAACAGAGGAGGATTGTATCCTGATGGTGGTGTCTTATCAGGGAGGAAGGATGGAGAAAGCATTTGTTGGATGATGACTGGCAGTAGTGGTAAGTCTTGCTGAGGCTCTTTGGGTTGTCTGTCCTGTGATGCCTGAGGTGATAGTGATGGAGCAGATGTGTCCCTGTAAGGCAGACAGGATACAGAACCTACTTCAGTGTATGGTCTGGATTTTCCCTAATGACTGCAGAGGCTGCACACAGTGCAGATGTTGGGACTTTGTCCTAAGGCTTATGAGCTACAGCTGCACATCCTTGTCAGCTGGGGCTTGGCATGTGCTCTGCTTCTGACCTGTAAATTGGTAAAGCTCCAGTTGCAGTCCCTGGTAGAGGCTTCATCCCTTGGAGCTCCTCTCTGGTTTGTAATTAGCTCAGTCCTGAGGAGCTGTGTGTGATGGTGCAGTGCAGGGCTCTGAGTGCTGCTTGTGTCTGAGATACAATCACAGGATGCAGGAGACAGGGTAGGACCAAAGGAGTACACTCAGGGGTCCCCTTGAGTCCAGGCCACTGACTCTGCAATGTGGTCACACAGGAAAGGCTCAGCAGCCCTTCTTTCTGCTCCCATGGCTGCAGCTTTATCCAGCCCAGAAGAACTCAAGAAATGCTGCTTTTCCTTTCTACCAATTGACACAGGAGCATTTACCACTGGGAAGCAGAAATGTAAAGGCTCTGGCTGATGCTGCCCAGCATTGCCATCTGCAGAGCCACCCACGCAGGTCTGTGCATGGCTGAGTGTCACCCTACTAAGATCTGAAACCTCTATTTCCATGTCTGCTCCTTTGTATTGCCTGCTCCTACATGACCAAATGGCACCTCTGGTTTGGAAAGCTGAGCTGTGTGACATAAGCTTGTGGGATGGCTCTGGACTGGGGAGAGTAGGGGCAGCTGAGACAAACCTGCTTTGTGTGCTACTCCTTTGACTCCGGCCCATCCCAAGTGAGAAGGGGCAGGATGGCTGTTAGGACGGGACAGCGCAACATTTTCTTTCATATTGCTTCCTGGTGTCATGCAAAGAGCTGGCAGCCTGAGTAGGGAGCAGAAAAATAGCTTTTAAAAAGGCTTTTAGTCTAAACCAGTATTTCTCAACCTTTCCAATAGATAAATTATGATGGCATTCTTATGATCCTTTCTTATGGATCACCAGATTTCTGGAGTAACCTGCCCAGTGCAAGCCTGGATTCCCCAAAGCAAGTCAAAACAGGCTGCAGATTGAGTTGTCATTCATCATCTCTGATTACTTTCATCCCAATTTTGCTCGTTCCCAGCACTCTGACATGTGGTAACACCCTGGGCTGGCTGTAGACCATCTTCTGGCTCTGTATCGCCTGTGTGCCATGAGAAATGCTGAACAAGTCTGCCTGCCAACTTAGTTCCCAGACAGGGACCATGTGTTCAGCTGTGTCCATGCTGTAACTGGCTCTCAACCATAGGCACATGAAGAGACAGGGAACATAACACCCTGGCACAGCCTTGCTGCCACAACAGTGGGTACACAACGGGTCTAAGACTGGTGGGAAGGAATATGCTGCTATTCCCCTGAACACCACAGGGACCACTACAAGATCATCTGATTCCTGTTCCTTGGTTCTCACCCTAGGAGACACAAGCACAGGAGGCTCCAAGCCAGGCTGGGTGCAGATGTAGACCACTTCTGCAGCCAGGAGACCATATATATCTAGCAGAGCTTGGTTGGTGCATGGAAACTCAGCAGGGTCACAGTTGTCCACATTCCTGCCCTATGTATAGGGCTATTTGTTTTTCTCCCCATTAGGCTTTTTGCTCTTTATGTAGATGGTATCTCGAACTCTTCCAAGGCAACTCATGACCCTGAAACTACAGCAGAGCCGTTTGTATATTCACAACAGATGGGATTGGTGAGTGTTTCCCAAATTACTTTCTGAGCTGGGACTTCTTGTTTCATTTGGTACTCATGAGACTTCCAACAACAGCTGATAAGTCATAAAACGACACTGATGTCCCAGGTGTTTTGAGAATGTTAAGACTGTTTCCAGAACTGATATTTCTCTATTATTCACTATTTGCCTGTTTGGAAAGTCATTGTGCATGTTTCTTGATGTCTTGCCTACACTGTCCGAAAGACAGAAGTTAATGGAATAAATTCTGCTCTGCAATGGTCCAAGATGGGCAGGAGTGAGTGTGACCACCAGCCCTTCTGCTTGCTGGTGGAGAACTTAAACTATCTGGGGGTTTCAGTCTTCCCAGCCTCTAGCCCTGGCTGCCTCTGACTGTGAAATTACACAGGCAGGTCATGGTTTCTCAGGTCTGTAAGGTCTCTCCATAGCATAACTTGGCTCTCACTGGGGATTTCTGGGTGCTATTCAAGTGCAAATATCTGCAAATTATTCAGCAAATGCCTCTGGACAACAAAGGCACAGGAGGAGAATCATGCATTTCACCAGCCAGGCAAACATATACTAGGGATTTCCATTTGTATAATTTGCAAGAGGGACCAGGGTTGTGTCTGATGTTGTGGTGTCAGCCAGTGCTGCTCAGCACAGCAAAGGAGGTGACTCTTTGCTCCTGACCTGCTGATCTCTGCATAAAATCCTTTCCTCAGCAGCAAACCTCAACTGTAAATTTGAAAAAGAACACAGGCTTGGATCCAAATTCTCCAGAAGATCAGTGCTGCTCAGCTTAACTAATTGGTATCTGAAGCACACCTGAGGAATATGATGCTCATATTATCTTGAAGTTGCCATATCTTGCACTGAGCCCCTCAAGATTTTTCACTGTGTGAAAATACTGGAGTTCAATTATGGCTGGAGAATCACAAAGGAAGGCTTAAGCTCTGGGTGTTTGGTCATGTCTCCTCTGATTTGCACAGGAGTATCTATCCCCTTGCAACATCTGAGAATTACACTGATTTACTTTTGCAGCTGTGGCCAAGCACTCCCCAAGAGCAATGAACTAAGTTGTGCTCTTTTCCCTTCCTTTCTGTAGCTGTAGTTGGTTCACATGGCTTTGTCTTGCTATGGAACTGGGGGTGTGGGAAGGGAGAAGGAGGGGAAGGTAAGCCTGGGAACAGTCCTGGCAGAGCTCTGGTTCTCATATTCACTGACTTGCCATGCTGGGCAGTGGCTTGAATTTCTCATGCATGGTGTTGGCTGCTACCTTGTGAAACTGGCCGTAGTGAGCTGTACCAAAGAATCACATCAGGCTGATGTCCAACACCAGCTGAAGGAGGAAAAAGACCATCATGTATCCATTTCCCAGGCAGCCAAGAGACTGTTCTTCTCCCCAAAGCAAAAGGCACAGAGCTTGGTTTGCCCACTGCTGCACATATCTAGTGTGGTGATTCCCCACCTGAGCCTGCCCTGTCAGGTCCCCCAAAACTCCTGAAGGAGGGAAGGAGGCAGTTTGAGGGAACAACCCATTGAAAATGATGCTCTGAATACTTGCTACCTGCCAAAGGCCTGGCTGCAATAACTGCACCATGGGCCTCTAAGCATCTAAATGTACAGGAGGTGAATCCTAACTTAAGAGGGTGTATAAGTCAGCCTGGCCCCACAGAGAAACCAATATTAAATTGGTCCAGTGATATCAGGTGATACTGGATTTTTCTAGATATTTTGGGGACCTCTGCATATCTTGGAGAAGTGTCTTTTGCTCACCTGGGGCAGCCTGGAAAGTCTTATTGGGATTGGTGCTTGAATGGTGAGAGACCTTTGCCTCTCAAGCAGTTCTGAGCTGTGCTGTCAATACTGAAAACATTTCTCTTATCACTGTTTCACGTGGACTGTGGGGGAAGAAGAACTCTTGGAAAGCATCTTGATGCGTGTGGGAGCAGGCAAGGGCTGCTCCTGCTTTCATCACAAAGCAAATGGGGACCAGATCTTCCCGATGTAGTAGCTCTGCTCTTGTTTTCAGACTGGCATCGTTTTTTCTTGTATATGGGGCCTGGGAATCCCAGTATTTCCTCTCCCTCATATTCCTGCTGGTTATCCACTCCTTGTCTTGCCTGGAAATGCTGGAGGAGTCAGCAAATGTCTTCCTGCTCAGTAATTACAGGTGCAGGGAACAGAAAGGAAGGTCATTCCAGATGCATTTCCCCAAATGTAGAGGTTTTGCTGTTGAGCAGGTGTAGAGTTCAGATCTCCATCCCCTTGTGGCAGTGTCTACATTGTGGACAAGCCTGGACCATGAACCTACAGATGATTCTGCTTTCCCTAACCTCCTGCTTCTGGGCTGAGACATTCATGTGGATTTTCCTGACTGCTCCTCTCTGTGCAGGGTGAGACAAGCAAATGCAATAAGATTTAGAGCTTTTATGTGATCAAATAGTGAACTTCTATCAGTTTATTAGGATGATTCAGTGCCCTGAGCAGGCTGCAGCTCCCAGCAAACCCCTCTCCACCAGCTGCTCCAGAGCTGCTGAAGCCAACCAGATACAGCAGCTCCTGCTTAATCATGTTTCCTTTCGATTATAGCTCTGGATGGTCAAAGTCTGGAAAGCATTTTGTGTCCCTGCAAGGAGGCTGGGGCTGAGCTGCAGTCCCATGGCAGCTGTGTGGGCAGGAAGCACTAGACCATGTCTGAGTAAAAATTGTGGGCCAAAACAAGGTCAAAGCTGATAGTGAGGTGGAGGGAGGGATTGATTACCAGCTTGGTGTAACATGGCTGATGAGATTGTGATGAAGATGCAGCTTCTATTGATCTGTTTCTCTGGGGGAAGCCAGCACCATGTTGGTGAGCTGGGAGAAGAAGAAAGGGGTGGTGGGGGAGTGAGGGAATAACTATCTGGTGGTTGGAGAAAGAAGGAGGTATCACATCTGCTTGCACTCTGTCACTGTGTGCTGCTGCTGGTGTCATGGCTGAATTTGGCCTGTTAGGCAGGTGATGGATATCACTTGCCACAGTGCAGACTGTAAGCGACAGGGAAAGCCTTGCAGCGACTGCTTTTTAACTCCCTTTCCCCAGATGGCAGATGATGGAAGAGCCTCCTGGACCCTGCAGCAGAGCAGAAACCAGAGAGCGCCTCATTTATAACCACAACCTGCTCAAAAGGCTTTGCCATGCATACCTATTCCCACCATGGTGACAACCTCCTCCCTTTGCTTGCTTCCCCCTCTGTGACCCACCTGTGATGCTCCATATCCAAAGCCCAGCTGGGAGAGATTCAGGAACACTCCAGTACCCCTTCAAACCCAAGTTTTCTCCTAGCAGTTCATAAAATGCTCCCATATTGATTGTTGCCTTTCATCTCTTTGTTCAAAGCCCAGTGCCTTTCACACAACAGGTCTTTCATCAACACGCTGTATTTTATTCCTTTTGGCAGGTGTATCAATGGCCACATACCTCCTTTCTTCATCCTCACACAAAATTAGATAAAATTACATTAAAAATGAATTTGTTCCAGGCTTTTCCACCACAAGGAAAACTTACTGCTATCCCCTCCCCCAGTCCAAGAAGAACCACAAGTAAGAGTTTCTCATCCTCTGAAAAGATTGCAAGATGCTTCCAGTGCCTTGAAGGGCCTGAGTGCTGTGGCTTCTGCTCACCCCAGTCCCATGGCAGAACCTGGTCCCTTTTACTTGCAGCCCAGAGATGCTGAAAGAGCATCCCCTTCTCAAAGGAAGGAGCAACTTTTAGGGGTTTGTTTTGGGTTATGCCACAGAGTATTTCTTGGAGATAAGAGATGGTGTGTGAAGTTCATGGGGGACAGGGATTAGCAACTGTTATTTTTAAGCACTAGATTAAGAGGATCTCTCTGGCAACGTAAGAAGCTCTGGGTTAGCATCAGGTGCTGGCAACTGCCTTGGGACGAAAGCCAAGAGAGTACCCATCCCCTCATGTTCCCTGTCCAGCCCTGGCAGCCAGCAAAGGTGGAGGATGCCCTGAAGACCTGACCTTTCCTGTGACCTGCAGCTCCTGCCCTCTGCAATTTAAAAGTCTTCTCCAGAAAGGACCACAACAAGGTTTGAGCACACTGATTTTGGCTAAATCAAGAAATAGGCTGGCAGATGGGCTGTGCTGGAGGGGATTTGGGAGGTGGGGAGCAGCCCCTGTTCCGCTGCCTGGCTTCCAAAGAGCCTCTGCACCACTGCTGTGGGGCAAAAATACAGTTTTCCTCCTGTTCTGTGGATACAAAGCTTTGTTCAGCTCCATGTCCCCTGGTCCTGTCCTCTGCATACCAGCAAGGAAGAAAAAAAGTTTTGAATTCTCTGTTTTCACAAGGAGTTTTGTCCCAGAGGCATTGCATGGACCTTCTGGGTACCTTCTGCATCTGCCCCAGGCAAAGTTATATGAGGCAGCTATATACACAAAATGATATTTGAACAGGTGCCCACATGTTTCAGTCAGCTTTTGGAGGAGCAAGCATAGATCTTCTCTGTGTGACACCTGGAAGGAGAAAAGCTGGTGGCTTGGGGGTATGAGAAGGTCTCCTGCCCTTACCCAGCCCAAACATCCCTCAGGGATATGCTTGTCTGGAGCAGGTAAGAAACACCATTTCTTTTTGGACCTGTTTTTCTTTGGTATCTGCCTCTAACAGGACCACTGGGAGTTTGGCTGTGGCAGCCCTAGAGCTGAGTGTTCCCAGGAATTGTGCCATCCCATGGGACCTTCTGCAGTCATGAAAACATCCCTGCAACAGTCACCAGGAGCAAAGCTCATCCTTAGTGCACAACTGAGCCCCACCTTGAGCCCTGGCTGTCTGGGTAGCACTCAGTACTGTGTGATCTGACTCATCCTTGGTCATCTGGTACACCAGAGGGCTGTTGTCCCCACATCACCCACCAGCTCCCACATCTGATCGCATAGCAGTGTGTGTGGTTGAGTGCCCTCTGACCCATGCCAAGCAGTCCTCAGGTTTCCCCCAAGGCAGGCAACACCATGAGGTTTCCTGACACACCTGAACTTTTAAACAAGTCCCCAGTGCTGCTGGAATACCCACCCACTGCACTCTGGGTATTTCATGAAGGGGGAGAAGGGTCCACGACTGGTGCATCCCATGGGAGCCCTGTGGAGCCCCCAGGTCCAGGCTGAAGGGACTTCCCCTGGCTACACTGGGACCTTCCAAAAGAAGTCGGACTCCTCATCCCCTAGCAGTGGGGAAAATAGTGAAGTTAGACCCAGCAAAAGGTAGGGAGGGCTTCCAAGGATGCTCCAAATCCCTTAGGGACGAAGAAAAGCAGATAGCCTTCTCCCAGAAGAGCAGCCCGCGCCTGCCTTGAGCTTTTAGGCATTTAGCAGCTTTCGAAGGTCCCTTCGCGCTCCATCCCCGCCGGACTGAGCCCCGAAGAGGGGCTGGGTCTGTCCTGGACCTCCGCAAGCACCCGTGGGGGGTGGGGTTGGGTATGGGACCGCCGCACCGACGGCTTTACCTGGCGTAACGCGTCTTCTGGAAATCCAGGAGCCGGGACACGAACATCGCGGCGGTGCCATGGAGGGGAATGGTCCCGGGGGAGACGACGGCTGCTCAGCCCCGGGGCGGGGAGAGAAAGTCCCCGCCCGGGGGAATCGCAGCAACTCCACGGGCTCCGGCGGGGCGAGGAGGAGAAGGGGCGGCCAGCTCAGCTCTGCCTGGCCCCGGCTCTCTCCCGCCCCCCGGCTGCTCGGGAAAGCGACACGGGGAAAACAAAGGCGACCTCCGGGAGGGGGTGGTGGGAGCCAGCCCTGCTACCGCCCTCAGATGTGCAAAGAGGAGGAGAAGGAGGAAGAAAAAAAGGTAGTGGGGAGATCCCGTCCAACTCTGCCCGGGGACAGCAACCTGCACGATCTCCCTCAGCCGCCCCGGTAGCTTTAAGCACAGCTAAAAATATTCCCCCCCTCTTCGCCGCCACCCCCGGAGGATCAAATAGCAGCAGATTGGAATTGAGAATGTGATTAAAGCATCGGGGAGGAAGGGGGGTGGAGGAAGGAAGGAGGGAGGGAGGGAATGGCAGGGGCAGGCGGCCTTCCCGTCCCTCCAGCAGCGCTGCCCACAGCCGGGCCCTCCAGGAGGGGCATCGAGATGTCCCTGCCTGCATCCCTGCCAACCCCTGGGTAGAGCCAACACGCCCCGCCATCCCCAGGGAGTTGCTTTGTTTGGCCCTGGTTTTATTTATTTTATTTTAATCATTTTTTTTCCTCCCCATTATTTTCCAGGGATCCAGGCAGTTGTGGGAAGCTCAGCTTCAGTCCAAGTCCATTTGTGGGGTGCCTGTGGTTATGGATATTACTCCCTCCAGCATTACACCATTCTTTGCCTGCTCAGAAGAAACAGCACAACAGAAAAGGAAGAACTGGAGACCCCAGGATCCCCCACCTTATTTCCATCTTAAGCCTTCACCCTTCCATCTCCTATGTCACCTGGAGAGGCTTTCACAGGAGGTGGGGTCCTGATGTACATCTGAGTCTGGTGGGCTCAGAGGGGGGTTGTAAAGGGCAACAGGGCTTGTCTGCAGACAGATGGGCATCACCTGTGCCCGTCCTGTGCCAGAGGCTCTGAGCACCTTCAGACCAGCAGCTAAAGGACAAGAAAGGCGATGTAAGGCCAGCAGCAACAGGAGGAGGAGAGCTCTGGTCTCCCCAGTGCAACTTCTCATTGTTGATGCTGTAGTAACATTGATAGGAGGAGGGTAGAAGAGATTATGACATTTCAACATGAAGTGTTATGCTCATACGGCCATTTCCATGGGAAATCACACATATCTTTCAAAAACCAAAACAGACAAAAATTAGAGACTGCCTTAATTAAAGACATTAATTAATCCTGGCAACCCCTTCAACCCCTTTCAAAAGGAGCTTATCCTCAAGGGATACCATAAGGGTGATGCTCCAGGTCCATACTGCATTGTGGAGTGTCCCCAACACACAGAAGAAACACCCCAGTTCCCTGATGGTAGGAGCTGGCAGCCTTCCTGCATGTATTCCATCATGGATGGAAGACACCACTGGGGACCAGGCTGGTGACAGCAGGATCCAGAAGATGCAGGGGAAACAAAATAAACTTTCCCAGAATATGTGGGACAACCAAGACCTGGCTGAGAGCAGCAGGTCCAAGCTAAGATGCAGTGAGATCATCTCTGAAAACCTCTCCCACGCTCTGCCACATAGCTGGGAAGATTTTTTTTCAAGTTCCTTCCCCAGCCTTCTAGGTGACAACGCTTTGGCAAAGGCTATTTCATGATGCCTGTGTCCTGCTTTATCTTTTCTCTGGGCCTGAACAGGGGAGGGAGATAAAATGACAATGAACTACATTTAAGAGAATAAGCCCTGTCCTCAAAGCCCCCATCCTGCTGCTGGGGGTGCTGGTGAAGGACACCTGAAGTGAACCATCAGTCCTGAAATAGATCCGTCTCAGAGGGCAAAAGGCAAATTGAATGAAAAATAAGTTTCTATTTTTGAAGCCTGAATCCAGTTGTTATGGCAACCAAAGCCTCGCGCATGGTGCTAGGGAATGGCTTCAGCCCCAGTGCCGCCTTCAAACCCCGTGGTCGGAGAGTCACTGGCAGCTGGGAGCGGCTCCAAGATGTTCACACTCACACCACCCATAGCCCACTGGGACATGCCCCCTTCCCATATGGCAGCTGCCCTCATGTATCAGCTGGCCATTAGACCGCCTTGCTTTTCCTTCCTCCCTCATCCCTGGTGCAAAAATCTGAGTGATTATAATGCTAGAATCATACAATCATTTAGGTTGGAAAAGACCTTTCAGATCATGGAGTCCAGCTGTTCCCTCAGCACTGCCAGGACACCACTAACCATGTCCCTCAGCCCACATCTCCACAGCTTTGAATCATGGGAACTCCACTACTGTTCTGGGCATCCTGAAACAGGCTTGGACAACCCTTTCAAGGAAGAAATTGTTCCTCCTGTCCAACCTAAACTTCCCCTGGTGCAAAATGAGGCCGTTTCCTGCTGACAGGTCCCAGTGGGATCCCCACTGTGAAAGGAGTGAATATGCACCCTTTTGGGTGCTATAATGGTGGTGTGGGGCTCTCTTGGAAGTGCACGCTATAATCCCATGTCTCTGAGGAGGAGGGTTTTCCTGCACATTGAGCTGATACAGCCAGTAGGTAAGGTAAGACAATTTTATATTAAAATTTGCAATCTCTTGGGAGGAAAAACTTCCCTGCAAGAAAAAAAAATTTGGATGGGTAGAATAAGTTATAGGAAAGACGGGTGGGCTGGCAGCAGCTGTAGTGAAGGCAGATGCAAGTGTTGGGGGCAGCATAGGGGGCAGGATCTGTTGAGGGGTGGCAATGGGCCACGGCACTGTGGATGCAGAGCATCTGGGTTCTTGGACAGGACCACTTATGTTTAAGCCATTTGGAGGAATCTCCACACCAGGAGGTGGAGGGTGTTTGCATGTGGGGGAGCCCAGAGGGTCTAATCCATTGGGGGTCTGCTGATGGCTCCATCACTCCTCACTGCTGTGTGTGCATTATCCACAAACCCTACTGGATGAGCTGACCCCAGAGGCATGAACCCCATCACCCTATGCTCCCCAGCAAGGGTAATTTCCCCGACATTAATTCTTCTCAGGGTCAAGTTCTTAATTTCAATCGAGTTTCCAGACATTCCTATTCCACTTACCTGTCTTGGTTTGGGTTTTTGTATTTTTTTGTCTGCAATTTATATTATCTCTTAAGAAACTACTGCCTGGAGCTGGCAGTCCGGGACAACCCTTGCTCTAAAATAGTCTCCTGCACACGCCTGGCTGTCCTGCAAGCTGGGGAATCCTTAAAAACAGATGTCCCCCTGGCCACTGCGCCCCGTTGTGAGGTCCCTAGAACTGGCTGTGCCTGCCCTCTGTCCCATCTGCTGATCCTTGGGGACCTCCCGTGGTACGAAGCAGAACTGCAGAGGCGAGACCGGGCAGGTTTGGAGTCTGTTATGACCGCGACAGCCACGGAGGGAGCGGAGACACTCCTGAGCAGCTTGGACTGCTGCCTAAACTTGCGTGTCTCGTCCTGCTTAGCTTTAGAATGCTGCTGCTGCCGCCACCGACCAGGCCCCGCCCCCCCAAATCCAGCCCCGCCCCTTTTCCCAATCAAGGTGGGCGCCGAAACGCGTATGCACTCGCAGCTCTTCGCGGGGCGGACATGCGGCGGCAGTACGGTGGCCGGCAAGGGTGGGGCGGGGCCACGCAGGCGCGAGGGACGCTCCGCCGCCCGCCGCGTAAACAAGGGGCAGGCGGGGATGAGGAGGCCCCGGGTGCGCGGTAGGGGCCGTGGCCGCCGGGGCTGAGGTGTGACTGTCTGCTGGAGGCCTTTCCTCCCTCCTCCCCCCGCCGGACGGGGGTGGCGAGGGCCGTCCCGCCATGAACTTGGCCAGTCAGAGCGGCGACGCCGGCAGCGGCCATCTGCTCTTCGCCAACTTCAACCAGGACAACACGTAAGGGGGGCGGCGCCCTGCCTGAGGGGAGGCTCGACCGGGCCGAGGGGGCCTGGCTCTGGAGGGCGGGCTGCGACCGGGGGCGCCTGCCGAGGAATACCGAGGGGCCCTTGGCGTTGAGGGGAGAAGGGGCGTAGCGGGGGTTTCCCTCCTTCCTTCCCCCTGGGGCCACCTCTTCCCGCGGCGGGGAGCCTCCCTGGAACCTCTGCCCTCGATGCCAGAGTGGGGCCAGGGTCCCACCATATTCATGCAACGAGGAGGGATGGGAACAGGCCCCTTTTCCCCTCGGGCCGGCGTTTGGAGCTTCAGGGTCGTTGTGAGGCCTCTCTTGCACGGACAGACAACAGAGGACTAATGGGCTGCTTGAGCTGTGGTTGCAGCATATTGTCTTCTCCCTCTCCTAAACTGCTGCTCTGGAAGCTTTGTAGCCTTGTACTTGAGAGGCATTGCTCTCTGTTGCTCTGGTAAACGGAGGAGAGGGCGGAGGGGAGGCTGCTGCTACTTCTTGGCTATGTCCAGCTTTTAGGAGTGCTTGAGGTAACGTGAAGACTTAAGTCTTCCAGAAGGTGCAGAAGATTTCATCCAAAAGCTTGTAATAGCTGTCTTTTCATACAGCTTTTTGCCCTTTTTTTTTTTTCCGCCTGCTGCCTTTAAGAAGCTTCTTAAGGTATTTTTATAAGCCCATGCTTCTTTTGGGTTTGACTTTGAAACAGATGCCTTTCTCATGTAGTGCTTGAAACTGCATTTATTAGTGTTTCAATTCTAGAAATGGTCAGAGAGCTCAAATCTAGAAATGGTCAGATAGTTCATGCTGCTTATCATGCAAATTATTTAACCATCGAAGGATATTTAGAATAACTGCTTTTTTTTTTTTTTAATATGGAGTATTAAAAAGCAGTAGATTTTAAGAAATCCCTAATAGTTAGAATTGGGGCAGTAAAGATCCTTTAAAGAATTCAGCAGTCTTAAATACCTAAGAGATGAAACTGGAGGGCAAGAATTAAAAGAACTTGTACTTGAGAAAGGAGGAGTTTTGTTTTAGGAAATGAGTAAGAGGAAATGATCTCAGGTTGGCATCAGGGAGCATAATCCAGGTGTGGTGGTGGTTTTTCTTTTAACAAGTTTTTTCATTTTACAAGTAATGATATCTTGTCCTCTCAAGAGAGTTCTTTGACTGCCTTCAGCGTGTGCTGTAGCATATGGGAATTGTCAAGGTGAGAAGATTATTTATGGTGACTGCCAAGATTGAGGACAGAGGTCGTGTCACTAGGAAATACTGTTTGCTTTTGTGGGTTTCATTGGGAGTGATGAGATGAACAAATGGAGCTAGGTAGAACTGATGCAAGAGATTTTAACAGTTAAAAACATAAATTATGTATGTGGGGAGCAGTACTCCTCTATGTAAGTAAATAATTGTCCAAATATTGATTTGAGCCAGAGACTTTTGCAACTGCATGTCACTTTTTTTCCATCGAGTACCATATAGATCTTGCTCTGTCACTGTGCATGTAAAACATGCCCATCCATACCAGCCATTTTTTACCTATAACTAAATAAAACAAATCATAACTAAGAAATCTGTCACCTCTTTCTTTTGCAGTTTATAGAGGTCATTATATAAGTTTTTGAAGTTAAACTGTGCTGTCCAGTGTGGTGATCTAAAACCTTAGTACTTTTCCTGCTTTAAAGCAATTGTCTGTTTTCAGCTGCACCTTAGCTTTGTGGAGAGCTGTATATATTTAAAGGTTACCAACTTGTGACAAAATCCCCTTCTTTTGAACAAGAAAGTTGCAGGCTTGACTTGAGATCAAGCCCAAAACAGCAGTAAACCAAAAGCAAATGTACTACAAGCTTATCTAACTCTTTTTTAGTTTGTACAGCTTGAAATAGGTCTCTAAGAGTAAAGTGTGATTCCTAAAGTGTGCGTGTGTGTGTGTGCGTGCGCGCACGTGTTTGTGTGAACAGAGGACATCTGACTAATGATTTCTTTCATCTATTATGTATATGCTACTTTGCTACTTTTCCCATTTGCTTTTTGTAAATATCCAGAAAGTGTTCGTCAATTTCTGTGCTATAGCTGTTTATTTTTGTTAATTTTTGTTTTGGTGGCTTTTGGTTGTTTTGGTTTTTTTTTTTTTTGTATCCAGCATTCTAATGTCCATAGGGCAAGTTGATTTATATATTTTTATATAATATTTACATACATAAAGCACCTTGAGACTGGGTGAAAAGAACTTTGGTGATTTTT
>JAOEGS010006301.1:63664-73904 GCA_025447755.1 Corythornis vintsioides | reverse complement strand
CCCAGGGGAGGTTGGGAGGGCTCTGAGCACCCTGCTCTGGGTGCAGATGTCCCTGCTCCCTGCAGAGGGGGGACACCAGATGACCTTTAGATGTTCCTTCCAACCCAAACCAGTCGGTGATGTGATGATTCTGTGGTGTAATAGACACAGCAGGAACATGAACTTCACAGCAGGACTCGGGGCACCCTGGGTGAGACTGGGGATAATGGCCACTGTGCAAAGCCCTGCGCTCAATGGCATCCTCCACCAATGCGTGGTGCTCGTGCTGAGTGCTGAACATCACCCCTTGCTGCTTGTGTCTCCCTGGCCCTTGGTGCAGAGCAGACAGCCCCCTGTGCTCTGACCCCTGGCTGGCGTGTGCCTGAGCAGGACTCTGTGCTCTCACAGGTGTCACCCCTGCACGTCCGCCCATTCCCGTCACCATCCCGCAGGTGGGAGTGGTGAATCCCATCCTGGCCAGCCCCCCGGCGCTGGGGCTGGTGGAGGTCAAGAAGGAGAAGGAGGAGGAGGAGGTGTTCCAGGAGTCGGAGCGGCCGGAGATGCTGAGTGAGCAGGAGCACATGAGCATCTCTGGCAGCAGTGCCCGTCACATGGTGATGCAGAAGCTGCTGCGTAAGCAGGAGGTGAGTGTGGGGAGGTGGCCCCGAGCTGGCACCAGCTGTCACAGCCTGCAGGCCTGGCCTGGCACGGTGCAGCTGTGGGTACCCTGCAGAGCTCACGAGGGGTACAGGGCTACCTGCTGCTGTGGTGCTGGGCGTGGTTCTTGCTCTGCCTGTGGGATCTCTGAGCACCCTGCTCTAGTTGCAGATGTCCCTGCTGTCAGCAGAGGGGTTGGGCTGGATGAGCTCTGTCCCTTCCAACCCAGGCATGTCTATGACTGTGCTTGATTCTCAGGGTGTCTCTGAGGGTTCAGACCAGTCACTAGGCCAGGAGATGCTTGGCTGGGAGGTGTGGGAGTAAACCCTGCATTTACTTTGCATCATCAAAGCAAACCCTGGTGGCCCTTTGGCTTGTAATGAGAGACCCAAGGCTGGTGCACGGCCAGAGGCAGTCTGGGCACTGCAGAGTCCACCTTCTCCCCACAGCCCTCTGTGGCAGGTGAAACTCTCAGGGGATTCTGAATCAAAATCCTTCAGCAGTTGCAGTGAGAAAAGAGGACAAGAATGAACTGTAGAAAAAGAGCATAAATCAGAACAACAGACTTTGAGATGTCTGTATTCTGAGGTCTCAGGAGGGGCTGCATTGATCACCCTATCCAGCTGCTTGTCTGGGTGTGGCCACAGGTTTGTTCTGGGCATGGTTTCCATTGACACCAGATTTGCTGAGCTTTGGCACTGCATCAGCAACGTTCCTCCCTTTGCCAAGTAGGGAAGATGCCAACGCACGTTTCAGGAGGGAGGACACCTATCAGTTCCCCTTCACTTTCAGAGGCTGCATGGCTTTTAAACACATCTTTGAGGTTCTGACCTGGCAGCCACTGTTGCTCTGTCTCCAGCACCATTCCCAGGGAGTCCAACTCATTCATGTGCCTGAAAAGCACTCAGCAGTGTCAAGAAAAACTGTGCTGCTCTTGGAGCTGCTCTGTGTTCCCAGGCCACCAGCATCCTTCTGGTTTTGCTTTTCTCTCTGTAGGCCCTTAAAGCAGCTGGAGAAACAGACATGACAGTGGACACATGACAATAAGAGCCGAGTGTGTGACATCAGGGGGCCTGTGATCCTGGGCAGGCCAGGGCTGGGAGGAGGGGGCGTGGTGGGGCTGGGTGAGACACAGATCCGGAGGCTCCTGGAGAGGTGCTGGAGTCTCCATCCTTGCAGATACTCAGAAGTCATTTGGATGTGGTCCTGCTTGAGCAGGTGACTCCAGAGCTCCCTTCCAAGCTCAGCCAGTCTGTGATGCAGAGAGGTCACTACAGAGATGGATGGGGTTGGACATCAGAGGTGTGTTGTGGGTGCTCTGGCTCCCGTGTTGGCATCCCCTGTAAAGACACTTCCTGGTGAACCTCCAGTTGTCAGAGATGAGGAAGAAACCAAACACAGCAGTGGTGTGACACTGATAACATGAGAAATAACTGGATAGCACCAGCACATGATAGGTGCCCAGAAGATGGCCCAGAGCTCTCCTGCTGAGCCAGCCCAGCAGCAGCAGGGGCTGTTTGCCTGTGCTTCGGCTGCTTGCAAGGACGACAGCTTCAACCCAGGGCTTTGGTGGTAACCCCGTGGCCCCGGTGGCGTCCGGGCACGCAGCGCAGCCGGGCAGGGAGCCCCTCGGGTGCAGTAACTCCCCTGTCCCTTCCCTTGCAGTCCACGGTCATGGTGCTTCGCAACATGGTGGATCCCAAGGACATTGATGACGACCTGGAGGGGGAGGTGACGGAAGAATGCGGCAAGTTCGGGGCCGTGAACAGGGTCATCATCTACCAGGAGAAGCAGGGGGAGGAGGAGGACGCCGAGATCATCGTCAAGATCTTCGTGGAGTTCTCCATGGCCTCAGAGACTCACAAAGCCATTCAGGCTCTGAACGGGCGCTGGTTTGCGGGCAGGAAGGTGGTGGCAGAGGTGTATGACCAGGAGAGGTTTGACAACAGTGACCTGTCGGCGTGACCTCTCCTCAGGGACTCGGCCCCGGCCTCCCCCGCCCGCCCGGGCCTTTCTGGCCGCGGGAAGAGCCCTCCCGGGCGGGCACCACTCCCCTGTTCTGTAGTTTGGATAAAGGCTCGGAGCAAGATGATGTGCCCTCTGTGTGTGGGGGGGTGTGGGTGTGTGTGTGTGGGGGTGTGTGTGTGTGTGTGTGTGTGTGTGTGTGTTACCAAGCCAGGTAACACGCAGGTCCAAGAGGAGCTGGTTGTGCTCCCACCGTGAAGCACTGGGGTCCTGGTCCTGCTGGGTGTTCCCGGGGCTGTGCTGGCAGCTGCCCCAGGATGGGCTGTAAGGGGTGGGAGTCTCCTGGCACCAGGAGCGCTGCTGGAGTTGGGGTGGCACTGGGAGCACCCCCTGCCAGGGGACGTGCCTGCTGCCTGGGCTTGGGACAGAGCCAGCAGGGCCTGGCTGCAGCATTTGCAGCCTCTTCGTGGGAAGAGCTGTGGGGGTTGTCAGGCTTGGTGAAGCCTCTGGCACTGCCCCACGATGCTCCTCAGAAACACGGTGTGGAGAAACACCCTGCCCGGGGTGGAAACTGCCTGGGAGAAATGCCCTGCCCTGGGTGGAAACTGCCTGGCTGCCTGGGAGAAATGCCCTGCCTGGGGTGGGAACTTCAGCTGTAGGTGAGAAATTTGCATTTGCAGTCTATTTCTGATGAATTTGTTTCCTTCTTTTTGTACTAGCACTGTCAGCTGGAATAGCTTTTCCTCTTCTGTTTGCACACCCTTTCTGAGTTGAGAGCAAGTGCAACATGCTCATCTCTGCTCTTGGCAGCTGGGGCCCTGGGGATCAGCTCCCTCCTTTCCCCAGTCAGTGCTCCCTTCGTGTCTTAACCTGAATTTCCTTCTCTCAAAGCCAGTCCCGTGAGGCATTGTGTCCTGCTGCTTCCCCTCTCCCCCACGCTGTGCCTCCT
This sequence comes from Corythornis vintsioides, assembly GCA_025447755.1. Taxonomy (NCBI): domain Eukaryota; kingdom Metazoa; phylum Chordata; class Aves; order Coraciiformes; family Alcedinidae; genus Corythornis; species Corythornis vintsioides. The sequence goes on along the minus strand of JAOEGS010006301.1, from coordinate 70,354 downwards.
ACTGTGGTCCCTGTCACCTCTGCCAGTAGCTCAGCAGAGCTAGGGTCTGGCAGAAGCTGGTGTCTCTGGGCTCTTGCACAGCCAGTGCCACAGCCCTGGGCATCCTTGTACCCAGGCTAGAGAGGTGGGCTTGCTGCACCAGCTTTTAGTGGGTAAGGGGTTGGCTGGATGGCTTGGGGAGACCTTGCTCCCATCAACTATCTGCACAGAGGTTGTGGTGAGATCTTCCAGGGATCTTCCAGCCGTGACAATTCTCTGATGCATCCGAGTGGAGATGGGGAGTGAGTGGTGTCTCTCGGGGTCCACCCTGGGCCAGCACCATACAGTGGTGTGACATGTAGCCAGACCTGGCAGTGGGACCATCTCCAGAGCATCCCAGTTTTTGCTGCCTTGTGCTGCCCATCCCTGTGGGAAACGGCAGCTGGGACTCCCCACGCTTCAGTGCGAGTGCTCTCAACTAGTCAACACTTAAATCTTCTCTGTCTCCTGGTTACTGGTTCTCATCTGTCCTACAGGTCCTCTAGGCAACCTGTTTTTTCTCCTGGCTACCCTGGCGTTTTTGTCGGGTGCTGCACACGCTGACGCATTGCCCTAGTTGGTCCTCGTGCCCAGAAGTAAAGCTGTGTTAGGTCACAGGGTAAGGTGGGTGTTCTCCTGGGGAGTGCCCTGCCACTGAGGCAGGTGACAAGTAGCAGACCCCAGTGTTAAGAATTTCTTCTTTCAGCACCTCCCAGCCGTGCCTATTCCTGATGGTTGAGGCTGGCAGGTCCAGCAGGTGCCAGTGCCTCTCCTCAGCGTCTCCCGGGTGTTGGGTGCTTTTCCTCTCCAGCTCCTGCCAGGATCCTCCACTGCAGGGTGAGGGAGCAGCGCCCGCGGGAGGAGCCCGTTGGATGTTCTGCCTGGCACCACCCAGGGAGTGAGCAGAGCAAGGAAAGCTCAGAGTGTTAGTGTGGGATAAACTTCCATGCTTGGGAGGGGCGTGGAGGGGAGACCCTGTAAGGAGGGGAGTGTCATGGGGCGGTGCAGCTGGGCTGGAGGTGGGGATGCGGGAGGTAATGAACTTAAGCAGAAATAACTGGGTAAGAACGATGGTGATAGAGGTCAGGAACCCATGGAAGCCACCCGGGATGGGACAAGGAGGAGTCATGTTTCTTGTAGGCAGCCCCTGTGGCTTTTGTACCTTTTCCTCAAGGCACCATCCCAGGCGCTTTGTCTCAGACCGAGGTGTGCACACTGGTGTCAGACCTCGTCCTCCTGCTGTGCCCCGCTGGGTGGGGGGCGATGGGAACGGGTGTCCTTGTCCTGCAGCTCTTGTGCGAGTCCCCCCTCTGTCACCTGCTCTGTGCAGGACCGAGGAGGCTGTTTCGAGCCCTCACATACCAGCTCAGTCTAACCAGCCTTGTAACCGAGGAATCTGGTGCCTCCAGATTCACCCCGCGCCACGGCTCTTTCAGTCTTTTCCTAACAATGCCCAGCGCTCGAACGCGGCACCCGGGGGCGGGGATGGAGGGTTAGGGAGACCGCGGCGGGGGTGGATTGTTTGGGAGATCGCCGCGGCTTTCGGTGTGTAGATAAAACCGGGACACTCCGGGGGGCCGGTAGCTCTCCTGGGCGCGGACGGAGCAGCGCCGGCAGAGGCGGCCCCGGGTCGCTGGGGGCACGAGGGGCGCGGCGGGGCGGGTCCCGGGCGGGGCGGCGCGGGGCAGGGCGGGAGCGGACTCCGTTTCCCAGGGACGCCCGCGGGGGGGCGGCTCCAGGAGCCGAGCGGGACCCGGGCGGGAGCGGAGGGGCCCGAGAGCGGCGGCCGAGGCCCGAGGGGCAGGCGCGGAGCCGGAGCGCAGCCGGCCCGCGGACCCGGGGCCTCCGCTCGGCCCCCGTTGGGCTCGACGCCGGCCCGGCCCGGTCCGACACCCCCCCGGCCTGGCCGCAGCGCCCGCCCCGCGCACATCCGGGCCCTCCCTCGGGCAGGCCCCTTCCCGGCGCGGCGGCGGCCGCCCCTGCGCGCCCGCAGCCGCCCGCGGCCGGTCCCGGCGCGATGCTGCGCTGCGTGCCGCCGCTCTGGCGCTGCAACCGGCACGTGGAGGCGCTGGACCGGAGGCACTGCTCGCTGCAGGCCGTTCCCGAGGAGATCTACCGCTACAGCCGCTCTCTGGAGGAGCTGCTGCTGGACGCCAACCAGCTGCGAGAGCTGCCCAAGGTGAGGCCGCGGCCCGCCCCGGGCTCCCCGGGCTCTGGCCCACCCGGCCCCGCCGCGGGCCTCCGGTTTCCACGGCTCGGGGAGCGCGGCCCCGGCCCGGCGATGCTGGCGGCCGGCGGAGTCCGGCCTGGCCTGGCCGGGATCCCGCCCCTCCCCGCCGCCCCTTACCGCCGGCTCCGCCCGAGGCCGCCGGGCGCCTTCTCCCTACGGCCGGTCCCCAGCGGCCCGGGCTCGGAACCGGCGGGGGCTGCCCCGGCCTCTCGGGCCCCGCTCCCGGCAGCGGCCTCCTTCGGGCCGCGCCGCGCTCGTCCCGCTGGGGTAGGGAGGGGAGCGCGGCCCCGAGCTGCGGGAGCCCCGAGCTGCGGGAGCCCCGAGCTGCGGGAGCCCTGAGCGGGATTCGTGCGGGCCCCGTGGGCAGGGACCCCTCGCTCCGGGGCGCGATGCGGGGTGGGCCCTGCCCGGCCCAGGGGCCTCTGCCCGCACAGGAGACGCGGCTCCACCGCCTGCGCCGCCGAGCAGAGCTCAGCCCGGGCTTAAAACTCGGCTTTAATCTGTAGAGGCTTCGAGTAAGTTTATTACAGCGACGGAGGCGGCCGGTGTCCGGGAATTCAGCCGCTCCCAGCGGCCCCTTCCGCGCTTGTGTTTCTCCCCGCGCAGGTAGCGCGGGTGGCGGCTCCTTCTGCAGCCGCTCGGCCCCGCCACCCACCGCCCACCCGGCTCTGCCTGCCCCGGGTACGGCCCCAGCTCTGGTGCTCGGGCTCCTGGCTCAGCGGGGACCGAGGCGATGGCCCTGCCGTCCCGCCGGGCTCGGGAGGCTGCAGATGGGGTTGGAATTTAACCTGCCTCTCAGGAGCCAGGAGGCCTGAAGACCACACGGGGCTGTGGGATGGGGTTTTTTTAACCACATGTCATCCCCAGTGGAAATTTCACCGTTCTTACCAAGTTAGTTAGGTGTTATTTCGGCCAGAGAGGAGAAGTGCTCGACTGCAGCTTGTGTGGAGAGATGCTCGTCAGGGAGTGTAGACGAGTCACCTTTTTATTGAAAATATGAGAAATAGCTGATTATTTTTTTGTTTTAATGTTTCTTGTTGAATTACTGACATGTTACCGGGACAGATCCGTCCCTTCACGGGGCAGCAGGTGCTGCATGCCCGTCCTAAGCAGTGTCCCCCTCCTGCTGTCACCCCAAGAGCTTGTCTTGGTGAATGTGTTGTTCAACTCTGATCTGTCCTGGGATCGTGGGTTCCTCTGAGTTCCCCCAGGTTTTTAGACTCTTCTGGTAGAGAGATATTAGAAAAACAACATAGAGCAGGCAAGTTCTCTAGTCTCAAAAGACATGAAGTCAAAAGAGGTGCAGAAAAAGGTGCTGTCAGACCCAGCGTGCAGCAGCTTTGGCACAAGGAAAATAAACATGAGATCCCTTCTGTCTGAAAGGTGTTGCTGCTCCTCCATCAGATGAGAGGTCTGGAGGGGTGAGAGGGAGGGACTGACACTGTGCTGCCTGTTCGAGGACTGCAAGGCTTTGAAGGAAACAAAGAAGGGCTCAGTTCAGAATGAAGGAAATCACTTTTCATGCAAAATGTAGTTAATGGGAAGTGATGAGCTCCCTGCTGTGTGATGCAGTGGATGCTCAGAGTTTGTGAGCTCAGGAAAGGAGCGGGCCAGCTCATGGAAGAGAAAACAGCTACAGCTGTGTCTGTGCAGTGACAGTCCTGCTCCTGCTGCCTGTCCCAGCAGAGACCTGGGCAGGTCTGGTTCAGGGCTTTCTGTACCCACTCTCCTGTCTGGTACCAGCTGCAACTGCTGTGGGCTCCCCACAGCCAGTGACAGGTTTCAGCCCATCCCTAGCAACACCTACACACCCTCTCAGCCACGGGCAAGGCGAGGGGCAACCGTGCAACTGGGGAATGGGGGGAGCAGAGCACCCCCACAGCACAGGCTGCTCCTGAAGAGCCCCACGGAGCTGGAGGATGCTGCCTGAGACCCGTGTCCTGGGGACAGGTCAGGAAGAGTGAGCAGAAGTGGGGCCTTTCCCCATTCCAGCCCCCACAAGGTCTCCTCCAGCTGGTGCCATGGGTGGGTGTGGGCAGCTGAGGGGGTCTGCAGCCTGGGGGAAGGAGGTGGCAAGATTGGATCCACTGTTTGACCCACTGTCTCCTAATGTTTGTGCTCCTAGAAGTCCCCTGGGCAGTGGTGAGCTGCACGTGCCAGCCCCAGGCACCCAGACCCTGTGCAGGAGGGACAGTGTTTGGGGGCTGTGCTGCAGAGGCCCACATGGGCAGGGACGGGTACCCAGCACAGGAGTCTGCACGTCATGCAGGATGGATGTGGGATGACAAGTGTCAATAAATGTCCCTTCCACCAGGGAAAAGGGACAGCAGTGCTACTCCTGTCCCCAAGAGAGGGCAGTGGGAGATGTCTGTGGCTGGGGGGACAGTTTCTGGGTGAGGAGCACTTCATGGTGACCTCTGGTGTGATGGGGACTTGTGCTTGCACCACGGGTGACGGGAGGGGCAGGGTGCTTGCTGTGGGGCCTGGGGCTGAGCCCCCTGCTCCTCGGGAGGGTTGGAGGTTTGCAGAGGTGTGCCCAGGGAGGAGCAGCAGCTGGAGATGGGCCGGAGAGAGAATGTGGGGAGGACACAGAGCAGGTGTGGCCAGAGCCTTGTGCTTTTAGGGGCTGGAGCAGGATTTTTGGGGAAGGCTTCCACGTGGAGGTCAGAGGTGAAGTAAAAGAAGGGAGGGGGGGTTGGTGGCTGGCTTTGGGAAAAATCTCCTTGTTTTACAGCTGCAAACAGCCTCCCTGGGAAACGTTTGACTTTGGACATGCTTTGTTTGTCTGTGTTCCACTCATTCTGGGAGCCTCTCGCTCCGGCACCATTTTCCTCTGTACCAGATGCTGCCGTGTCCCTGCCAGCTGCTGCTGCTTGCTCTGATAGCTGACCTGCTCCTGGCATTCCTGAGACACCTCCACAATGCCCTCAGCCCGAGGGGGTTCTTCTGTCTGCTCTTGCTGCTTCTTTATTTGTCCTGGGTGGAATCCTGCCCGTTCTCGAGCCCTGATTTCTCATTTTGGTGGCTCTGCTGGTTTGAAGTGATGGTTTAAATCTGCGGGAGGAGCATCTGCTGCCTTGTTGCAGGGATTTCCTGACAGGGGGATACAAATGATTTAATGGGAAGGGTCAGTTCCATTTGAGAGTTCCCCAGGAGGAGGTTCTGGGCTCCAGAGGAGGAAGCTCTGCTTGGTGCCAAGCACTGCACTGCCTGCCCCATGGGGAGTGAGGAGTGGGGTGGTGAGTGCTGAGCTTTGCTGCCTGCCCCACGGGGAGCGATCTCTGCAGGGTGGTGAGCGTGTGGCACGCTCCAGCAGCTGGACCCACAGCAGCTCCTTCACTGGGGATGGGGGTTTCAAGGGAACAGCTAAATCATCCCACTGGAGCTGCAAAAACCACCTGAGTCGTCGAGTCCCCTCTCTGCAAGCACTTCAGTGGTGCAGGTCTCAGCAGAAAGGAATGAACGCTGTCTGGAATTCGAGGAGGCACCTGAAGGTGGCCACTGGAGCTGGTCACGGCCCCGGAGCAGGTCCAGAGGCTCTTGTGCTTTCAGAGGAGTGCTTGGGGACTGGGAGGCAACAGGGAGAGGTCGGAAGAAACCTGGGTGGAGCAGAGCCTGTCGGACCTGGTGTAGGAGGAAGAGCAAGTGGAGCTGAAAATCAGGAACAAGTCGGTGCAGAGGAGGGAGGAGAGCTCTGTGTCAGCAGGAGGGCTGGGCCACGGGGACCTGCTGCAAAGACACTGGGCTGGGGGGAGGCTGGCACACAGAGGGGACAAAGGAGGACATTAAAGAGCTGGCTTTGATCCCCCATGCTTGGACAGTGGTGGTGCAGGGGGAGCCCTGGGGATGCCCATGGAGGGGTTGCAGCTTCTCTGTGTTGCTTTTTCCCTGGCAGAGCTCCCATGACCAGTTGGGCCCAGTACTGCCCAGTGGGCTGCTGGTAGCTCGCAGGGAAGGGAGATGGCACCAGGCTGGAGCTGCAGGCAGGAGGCCCTGGGATCCAGCGCAGAGCCCTGCGGCTGGGGCTGGTTGCTGCCTGCACCTCGGCCAGGCTGGTTCTCAGCCGGGTTTCACTGGCTCCTGTTTGGCTGCCGTGGGCCTGGGGTGGGAGCGTCGGTGTCCTGGTGCCTGGATCTGGTGCTGGGAGCAGGGAGAAACCCCAGAGCCCTGGTTGTCACTTTCCCAAGGCGAGGTGGGGCCTTGCAAAGCTAATTAAGAGCAGCTTTTAATTTCCTGGCATCTGGGGCCTGCCAGGAGGATCTTGGGTTTTGTTTACTAGCATGGCGGAGGGAAGCTGCTCCTTTTAATCTCCCAGCTAATAGCCCTTCCCTGAGAAAGTCAGGGAGCCAGGAGCCACCAGCCACTGGGATCCTCAGGGCCCAGCAGACTGAGCCAGCTCTGGTGCCTGTTTGGGCTGGGGGGTGCAGTGGCAGCCGGGTGGG
>JAOEGS010006301.1:49374-61139 GCA_025447755.1 Corythornis vintsioides | reverse complement strand
TCTGCAGGGGAGCAGTTGCAGGTTCTGGTCCATCTGCAGGGGAGCAGCTGCAGGTTCTGGTCCATCTGCAGGGGAGCAGCTGAAGGTTCTGGTCCATCTGCAGGGGAGCAGTTGCTGGTTGGCCCTGGAGGGCTGTGCATTCCTTAGGCCCCACTGAATGCCTGGGCAAAGGCAGCTGTCGACTCTTTGGCATCCAGACAACTTGCTTTGTCCTGGTGGAATGTGTTCCTGGTGCTGAAGTGCTCTTCTCTGTTTGAAATGCATTCCTCAGGGCCCCATCATGGGGTTAAATCGTCGGAAATCCGGCCAGCCTGCCTGGGAGTGCTGTGTCCCAGAAGCAGGAGCTGCCTTCGTGCCTGCCAGGCTGCTCTCTGCCCAGGCTCCCAGCTCGGGTGTGTGCAGGGGCACCTGGGGCCACCGGGGCTCCTGCCCAACCCGACCAAGACCTGTCCCCGTGTCCCCTTCTGTGGTGCTGTGGGGCTGGTGGGGACCAGAGAGCCCCTTGCCATGGGCTGGCTGAAACCACAGCCTGGCCAAAGGGTGCTCAGCTGGTGCTGTGCCAGGAGCTCTGCAGAGCATCATCCACTGCTGAGTTTTAGGTGTTTGTGGTTCTGTGCCTGCAGCAGGAGAGGCTGGAGCTGGTTGTGTGTTTGCAGCAGGAGAGGAGAGGCTGGAGCTGGTTGTGTGTGTGCAGCAGGAGAGGCTGGAGCTGGTTGTGTGTGTGCAGCAGGAGAGGAGAGGCTGGAGCTGGTTGTGTGTGTGCAGCAGGAGAGGCTGGAGCTGGTTGTGTCGGCCAGGAGGGCAGCCAGGTAGATGGCCAGGAAGAGCCAGAAGGTCAAGAGCTGCCGGCGCAGGGGGCAGGTCTTTCTGGTTCTGTGGCCTCACCTGTGAGCTGTTTGTTGGCTCTGAGCACCGTGACTTGGAAGGACTGAGGTTAACCTCGGAACTGACCAACTCCCAGGTGTTTTGCCCCCAGCCCCGCTTGGGTCCCTCCCATCCAGCCAGCTGTCCCCAGGCCATCCCACTGGCACTGCTGCCCCAGACCAACTCTTCCTTTCATCGCAGGAGCGAAAGGAGGGCACCCAGTTCTCAGGACTGGGAGGGCAGACCCGTGAGCTCCCACATCCAGGCACCTGGGCCACAGAGTGCACAACAGAGCCTGCTTCTTCCATGGGTGATTCCCAAGATGTCAAGCTGGTGTTTGTCCAGGAAAGTGTGAATGAAAGGTGAGGCTCAGATACGTGATCTGGTTTTGCTGGGAGCGTTTTGAGGAGCTGCTCCTTTCGCTGCTTCCAGAAGCCTCCTGCCCATGGTGGCAGAGACCTGGACATTGTTCTGGTCGTGGACAAATGTGGAGCTCTGCTGTGTGCTGCCGTGAGCCTGGGCCGTGGTGGCATGGGAAACCAGGCCCTCTTTCTCCTCGTGAATCACCAGGAGAATTGTAATTATTTTCCTGCTACACAGTCTGATCCTGCCTTTAATTAAGCGTGTGCTGTCGTGCTGGAGGCAGTGGGACTGTACCAGCAGGGTTTGACAGGCAGGATTGAAATTCCCCTAAGCATAATAAGACGTGAGGAGGACCTGAATTCCTCACTGGCACTTCCAGGGTTGGGAAGGTTGCAGAACTTCTGCCTTGGGTCTCCCTAGGCTGGGGGAGAAGTCTCGCAGTGAGCGCTGCGGACGTGCTCAGTCCCGAGCAGAGTCTGAACAGCGCAGCCTGGGCTGTCCCAGCTCGTCTTGGAGTAACCCGGGGAGCCTGTCGCTTGGCAGAGCAGGGAGCACCGTGGCACTCGCAGCTGCAGCAGCAGGAGGTTTTTGCTGTTTGTGAGGCTGTGCTCGTGGCACAGCCCCTGTCCCCGCTCTCCAGATGTTCAAATCGCCCGCGCCTCGCTTGGTGGGCCCACGTGCCAGATCGTCGTGGCTCCGTGGCTGTGTAAGTTGGGCACCTGACTCCTTGCTCGGGCACCTGCCCTGCCAGCAGCCCCGGGGTGGCCGCGGGTTTGCGGCGCTGGGCTGGGGGGAGGGTCCCTGCGGCCGCCCTCTCCCCTCTGCTGTGGGCAGCAGGAGCCTGGCACCAGAGCCCTCGGCAGCTGTTTGTGTGGCTCCTTCTCCGGAGAGATGGGTGGAGGAGCCTGAGCAGCCACCTGTGTTCTTCCCTCCCTCTTGGCTGCCGAGGTGGCTCTGCTCCAGGAACAGGAGGGAGCCGTCGGAAGGGAGCAGCAAGGTGATGCTGGGGAACAAAGGCACCCGTGTCCTAGTCCCCTTCTTCTGGGGCTACACACGGTACCCGTGGTGGCACCGACGTTTGGGTGTGTAACAGGATGGATACCTCTGCCCAGACGTGTGGGAGCGCTTCACACACGTGTCAGTGTCGTGTGTTAGTGTGGGGGGCACAGCGGGGGGCTCCGTGCCTAAGCATGGAGCTGGAGCTCAGCCTGGCATGGGCCAAGAGCCCTTTCGCTGCAGCCACAAAGAACATTGATTTGGAAGAGAACAATGAACTAACGTGGGCCTGGGGCTGGCCTGGGAGTGGGGGGCAGTTCAAGTGCAGGGGCTGTTGGTGTTCTCCATGTCCCAGGCTGTCACCCCAAGACTTTCTTGGCTGGACTGGCTCTGGAGATGAGTTTTTCTGCAGGTGGGAAGGGAGCCTTGGGACACGTGGGCTGGGGTTGCCACCCCCGAGTCACTAATGGGCACAGGGATCGTGGATGGCCCTGTCACAGGGCCTGGGATGCTGTGCCTGTTCCCAGCCGGACGCTGGCATGGTGGGCGCTGGCAGGCTGCACGGGAGGCCCGTTGGGTAGATCTGCATCCCTGGCCCTGCTGCGCGTCACCGTGCTGCCCCTGCCGTGGAGCAGGGGTAGCTGGGGCTGCCCAGCTCGGAGGGTTTGTTCTGATCCTTTTAGCCATTGTTCATTTCCCCCCTCTTGATCTGAATAAGCGAGCAGGGGGAAGCAGCAGGTCTCTTCTGGAAGCAGAAAGGAAGCTCGTGGGAGCATTGTCCGAATTCCCAGCGCCACTAGCTGGATGCTCAGGTTCTCCAGAGCTACCTCATAGCTCCATGAAGCCATTTGCAGTGCCCTCGGGCCTGGCTGCAGCCCCGTGCCAGCGCTGGGAGCCTCGCAGGCAGCCTGGGCAGCCAGAGAGGCGGGACTGAGGCTGGGAGAAAGCGCATCACGTCAGCAAGCTGGAGAAACCCAACGTAGCTGGAGTCACACTAATTGCAGAGGGGAGGATGGAACCTCCTCCAGATGCTTTCTAGGGCCCCTCAGACAAGGGACGGGGCTCACAAGGGCCCTTTGTGCCTTGGGCGGGCGCGTACGTGCTGCCTCTGACTTCGTGGGTACCGGCTGGTGCTGCTGTTCAGAGACCTTGGCAGGCTGGGAAAATGGGCCAGCCAGAGTCTGGTGGAGTTGAGCAGAGGGAAGTGCCAGTTTCTGCACCTGAGACAGACATGGACGTACAGGAGGGTGTCCAGTGAAGGGCCACAAACGTGATGAAGACACAGGGGCATCTGTGGTGTAGTGAGAGGCTGAGAAAGGTGGGGCTGGGGAAGAGAAGGCTCTGTTGGATTTTACCAGTGTGTGTTTGATGCCAGGGAGCAAAGGAGATGCTGCCAGACTCTTCTCAGAAGTGTCCAGTGACAGGATGAGGGGTAACAGGCTCAGGATGAAATAGAGGAAATTCTGTTTAAACATAAGAAAACCTTTTTTTTCCCCACTGGAGGTGTGCCCTGGTGCTGGGCTGGCCAGTGCTGCACGGGGCAGCGGTGTGAGCCCTGGCACTGGAGATGTTACAGGGCAAAGCAGCTGACAACAGAGCCTGCCTGGGGTCTCTGCTGAAGGATCCTGTTGGCAAGGGGCTAACGAGGAGCTCCTGGTACCCCACAAGCACAAGAAGGTTCTGCTGGTCAGGGCAGACACTTGGATTGTTCTATGCAAGCAAACCTTCAGCTCTTGCTCAGGCGCTGTAACGCTGCGTTTGTGACCCCTGCTGATGGCTTTGGACCACTTCAAATCCTTGTGGCCCTGAAGTATTTTATTCCAGCCCAGCTGAAGCAGATCTGGAGAGGTGGGATGTGCTCTGCTGCTCTTGGCATTGTGCGTGTGCTGAACAGATTTCTGCAGGGATCTGGTGACAGTCTGTCAGCACCGTGAGGTTTGGGAGGGTTTGGTTACCTATTTTTTTGAAACAACTGTCACAGTTTGTTCTGCTGAAGGGCAGGAAGCTGCTGTGGTGATGGCTGGATTTTGTTGCCTAGCTAAGAAAGAAGAACGTAACTGCAGTCGCTGTGCACAGCTCCCAGGTTGCCCCACAGACAGGTGACTTTTAAATCTCTGTTGTGTCAATAAATGCTTCCCATGGATATCGCAGTGCAGCACACAGCAGGATTTTATTTATTCCAAAATTCACTTTGTTTTAGAAGTGTACACTTCCCTTTTGAGATGGCCCCAAATCCATAAGCAGAGGCACTAAGCACTTGGGCTGTAGGTGTCCTGTTGCCTCTGTTATTTTCCAGCTCGTAGACTCCAGCAGGTCAACACAAAGTCTTGTCTGGAATTTCCTTGTGTTCTAAAATTAGGAGAAGGATCTAGGAAACAATAGCAAATCAAGTCTCTAAGCCTCTTGCTCTGGCTTGAACCTCTGTTGTCATTTAGACTTTCACCTACTTCCTTTCTTACTAAACTGATTTGTCTTAGATAAACTGAATTAAAAAGATCTTGTGCTGGTTGGTGTCAAGAGAACTTTTCATCTCTTTTTTTAACTATTTTTTCTTTTACTTACCACGGTCTCCTCTGCTACTTCAGGTCATGGGGAGTGTGGGTTTCGTGCTGCTGTTTGGTGTGGGGGGCTGTGGCAGTGCAGCAGGACCCCCCTCGGACACCCCCTTGGACACAGAGCGAGGCAGCCCTGGGAAGTGGTGGTGGTTTTGTACAGCAGGAGAGAGAAACTGCTCAGTGTGACCAGCCCTTGGCACTGTCACTGTCGCTGGCGGGGCCAGCAGCTCTCTGTGGGCTGTGTGTTGTCCCGTGGTTTTGCTCTGCGTCACCTTTTTGTTCCGTGACCCTCCTCTCACCTGCTTTCTGCTCTCCACAGTGTTACGAGTGACATTTGTGGGTGTCCCAACACCCCAGAGCTGCACAAACCTCAGGTCCCCCCCCAGCTGCTACTGGCACGTCTGCTTTGGGCGCCTCTGGGGCAGGGGGGTGCAGGAAAGGAAAACGAAGGTTCAGGTTCACATTTGATCCTCTTGGTGTGGTCAGTGTAAGCAGCTGGAGCTGCCTGGCGGTGTTTTCTGATGGGTGTTGCTCACGGTGCCCTTGCCTGCTGCTGGCATGGGATGGGCAGACAGGGTGGGCACACAGACCCGCGGCCTCTGCCTGTCACTCTGTGGGGATGACTTTGTTCCCAGCCACATCCACAGGTTGAGCTGGTGGCCTCCTGGAGCTCCTGAGCTCGGGTGCCAGAGACACGCTGGGCACCACAGGCTCTGGGGGAGCTTCTGGGCACCGTCGCCTCCCGCGAGGCCCGGCCTTGCTCGTTGCTGGGGTCCAGGAAGTGCTGTTGGTGGCATGGCCTGGGTCCCACCCTGCCCCTGGGCCTGGGTCCCACCCTGCCCCTGGGCCTGGGTCCCACCCTGCCCCTGGGCCTGGGTCCCACTCTGCCCTGGGCCTGGGTCCCACCCTGCCCTGTCTCCTGCCTCTGGCCATAGTCAGAAGCACTGGAAGACTCGTTGGGTCGGTGTTGGTCGTGTGTTGTGTTTGGTAGCTCACGGGGGAGGTTGCTGGTGTCTGGAAAGGGTGGGATTTACCATGTGTAGCTGGTGTGGGTGAGGGGGGCAGTGGGTGTGAAGAGGTTGATGCTGTGAGTTCCTATCTGCATTGCCAGGACTGGGGTAGAAAGGCAATTTCTTCTCTACCTCATTGGTACTGGTGCCCTGCAGGTGGTTCCCCTGCTCATTTTCTGGTGCTTGTTGGTGCAGGGACCTGTCACTGGTGTCCTGACAAAATGTCCTGTGCAGCAGGGGCAGGAATCCAGCCTGGCAGTCCCCTTGTGCTGCTCTGGACCAGCCTCACAAATGCTGCTGTAGGGTGACTCCCTTCTGAACTGGTGTCTGTGTGCCCCAGATGGACCGTTCTCACTGCTCCCAGGAAACAAGGAACATCCATTTTGTGTCCTGCAAGGCAAGAAGGAGAGCAGGGGGATAATAGAGATGTTAAGGGAATAATCAAGCTAAACTCATTAAATGCTTTTCTTCTCTCACCCTCGTGTTGTGTTGACCTTAATCAGGGTTCTCATCGGTGCAGGAGCTGCACTTTGAGGACCTCACCAGGACAGAGGTTATGAGAGAAGGCAGCTGTCTCCAGGGCTGGCTACTTGAGTCTGCCCTGAGGTGGGAAAGCAGGTTTCCCACAGAACTGTTGCTGACCCTGTTCTGTTTTTTTGCCGTCACAGCCTTTCTTCAGGCTTCTGAACCTGCGCAGGCTGGGTCTGAGTGACAATGAAATCCAGAGACTCCCCCCCGAGGTTGCCAACTTCATGCAGCTGGTGGAACTGGACATCTCCCGCAATGGTAAGGTCAGGGCTCAACGGGGAGAGGGTCCCCCCAGCCCTGCTGTCCCTGTGTGGGAGCCCTGCCCTGTGCACTCACCTTCTGCAAGAGGCACCAACTGCCCTTGGTGGTCCTGCAGCCACCTCCTAGGGGTCCCGAGCTAGGGAAATGTGGCTGTCTTTGTGTGCTGTAGCCTGTCACCAGTGCCGGGTGTCACAGTTTTCCCATGATAGGCTGTTCTCAAGCCTCTTTTTTTCTCTTCCATGTTTTTTTTCCAGACATTCCAGAAATTCCTGAAAGCATCAAATTCTGCAAATCCTTGGAAATCGCAGACTTCAGTGGGAATCCTCTCTCTAGGTAGGAAGGACACAGCCCTTCTGTCCAGCTGATGCTTATTCTCCCTCAGCTCCTCTGGCCTCCACCTTGTGCTTGTTGCCTGAAGCCGAGGCCTCAATCATCTTGCATCTGCTCTCCTGACAGGGAGTGCTGGGGTCAGGAGCTGGTGTGAGCTCCCTGTTCTGCTCCAGTCTGTGTCAGACAGTTGCCACTGGTGTGGGTGGTGAGGACTTCTGTCCTCCTGGAACGAGTCTGTTGGTCTGTCCCCAACCTTTCACTGTGATGCACAAGCCAGAATGGATGTGGACTTGTACTCCAGAGGAGGAGAGAAAGTGCTCTCCTCTGCCTCTCTCAGCCCTTGCTTTTTGCCCCCTTCAGCCTTTTTTTGTTCTCCATCCTCTCATTTATAACTTGGAACGACTTGGGGCTCGTTTTGTGTGCAGTTAATGATGTTTTGTTCTGTTTTGCTTTCCCAGGCTTCCAGAGGGCTTCACACAGCTTCGGAGCCTGGGCCATTTGGCCTTGAATGATGTGTCCCTGCAGAGCCTCCCCAATGACATTGGGAAGTGAGTATGCCCCTGTTCCTCACAGCAGGGAGGGTTGGTGGGGATGCTGGGTGGTTGGGATGGTGACGTTTGGGCAGACCATCCTGCGTGTGATCCCCGTGTCTCCTTGTGCTGAGTTTGGGCACAGTGTTGTTTCCCTGTGGTTCTGCAATAAGCAGTCACTTTCATCAGATCCCCCTTATTTCTTGTTCTCCCATCATCTCCATTCCTGTGTCCACACTCGTGCATCTGTGCAGGCAATGAGGGGTGGTCCCAAGGGAAGGGATTTGAGCATCTCCTGGTGTCCCTGAATTCAGTGAATTTGGCCTTCTCGCTCCCTTTTCTCTTTCAGTTTGGCAAACCTGGTGACTTTGGAGCTACGTGAGAACCTGCTAAAGACTCTCCCCACGTGAGTGTCTGTCTGGTGGCTTCTGGAGTCTCCTGCCTGACCATTCTTACTGATTCCTCAGGGACTGTAGTTCAGGCTCTAGCACTTTGGCTGGGAGGGCTCAAGGCTTTGCACAAATTAGCTGCCTCTTGCTGGCTTTCTGTAAATCGGGGTGAGGAGGGAGAAAGTACAGGGCTGAAGAGCTGAAGGATGATCAGAGGCTGTACTTGGCTCTGGGTCAGGACCAGTTTGGAATAGGCAGCAGGGTTCCATGAGAAAGCTGCTGGGGAGCAGCATTTTTCCTGGGAGCCATTTTTCCTGGGGAGGTGGAGCAGGTGACAGACTTTTGGAAAAAAAGAGGAAAATGCACTGATGTGGGTATAGGAAGAACTCTGTATACAGCAAAACTCATCATTGGAAGAGCAGCAGAATACATCTGGAGATCCATTTTGCTTCTGACATCTCTGTTTTCTGGGGTATCCCTTCTGGTTGAGCAGGGGGTGGGGGGAAACTGGCTTTCCTGCAGCAAACAGAAGGTCAGCCAGCCAGGGAGAAGAGGTAAGTCCTGTTAAGTGTTCCAGAGAGCTAGGGGCAGAGGTGGATTCCTGGTAGAGGATGTGTTTGGGATGGTTGATGTTATTGGGTAGGTAGGATGTGGAGAACTGATGAGTGTGTATGTTAGTCTGGTCTGGAGCCCCTGAGAGCTGTCTCTTGAGTTTTCTAACCTATGTTAGCTCTGTCAGCTTGTTTTCTGCCTGCTTATCCATGCAGCTGATGATGCCCTCAAGTCTTCCTTGACTATATGTTGGAAGGGCTTCTGCCTGACTCCTTTTTGACTAGCAGTGTGGCTTGGGGCCACACAACCTCCTCACTCAGTGCGTGAAGCATGCAACTGCTGTCACTTTTCCTCAGTGCCCTCATGTTACTCGTGGCAAGTATTCAGTGTGGCCACCTGTACTTCCCCCCTTGCTCCTCTGCTGTGTTTGAAAAAGAGGGCAAAGGAGGCATCTGGTGCTACAGTGTCCCAGCAGGGCTTTGAGTCTCAGCAGTGAGGCCTTTAGTCTTGTTCCTGCGGTGATGGCCATGCCTCCCACACCACGAGGCACGTGCTCTTCCTGGTGGTTATTTTCCTCTAGGACCTGCCTCTTCAGGCTTCATGCAACATCAGTTGTATCTGCTTGGAGGATCCATGTGTCAGCTTTTGTCCAGAGGACAAGACACTCCCAAAAAAGACCTGCACTGGTCAGGGCCCAGGCTTCATGTCTGGTGACTACAGTGTAGAAGCGTGGTTCAGATTAACACCATCACCTTGCCTCTGGTGCCACAGGCACTGGATCTTTTCTGCAGAGAAACTGGCAGCTTTAGCAACTTTTAAGAACTGGCTGTAGCCCAAATATTTTCATAGCCAGGCCCAGGGAAGGAAGGTCTCTTCTGGCTTCCTCAGCTTGGGTGGCACTGAGATGTCCAGCTCCCTTTCCAGAGAGGCGTGGTAATTTCTGCATGAGCACAGTTTGATATGGAGAGAGCAAGAGGACCTGGACATACTCGCCCTGGGGAGCTGGGCTGGGCTGGAGTGTGAGGTGAGGCAGCCAGCCCCGTTTGGGGCAGTAGGGGCTGGGGGAGCTGAGGACACAGGGACACCTGGGCCACGTCAGGAGAACTGAAACTGCCCTTGGCATCACCAGTTTGCAGTGTTTGGGCACATCCTTGGACCATCAGTGTGGACGGGCTTTGGCTCCATGGAGGCTTCTCACAGTGTCTTGTCTAGTGAGCTGCTTGTCTGTCTGTCGTGCCAGTGTTGTCCTTCCTTTCCTCCAGAGCAGCACGGGCACCCTGCTCAGGGAAACCGAGGCTGTTGAGTGTGTCATTCCTGCCTCTCCCTGTGGCTGTGCTCCCCTTGTCCCCCAGATGTGTGTTGTCCTCTGCTGTTGTCCTCAGCGGTCCCTGCCATCGCAGCCGGGCTGGCAGCTCTGTTAGGATCTGGCTCCTCATCCATCATGGGTTTGCTCAAAGGGTGTTTGTGGTGGGAAGAGGAGGAGGCAAGTGGGTGACAGTGGGACCTGGCTGCTCTGGGACTGCTGGTGCTACCAAACCCAACTCCTGGTACCAGTGGTCTGGCCTGGGGAAGGTGCCAATCCCCTAAACTGCTTGGCTCAGGGGGACTCTGAGCAAGGTCAGGATGGTCCCACCTGCTTTAGGAGGTACTAAAAGTGATGTAATTTGTGAGATGTGTGTCCCACATGCTAATCTGCTGTTCGTTCTTTCTTGTTTTTTCTCTCCTCCCCTCTCTGCTCCCTGTGTCTTGCAGTTCACTCTCCTTCCTTGTCAAGTTAGAACAGTTGGATCTTGGTGGCAATGACCTGGAAGTGCTGGTAGGTGAGGGATGGTGGGGAGGGAGCATGGGTGGTTGGTAGGGGCAGAACCTTGTACCTCTGCAGATGCAAGTTTTTTTTCTTCTGAAATGCAAAGGAGTAGACCTGCAGGTTGTTTGGGAAGGTTCTGATCTGCCCACTGTGGCCTAGTCATTGTTCCCAGCTTAACGTCCTTTCCACGTGCTGGCCCTCGTGCCTGCTTTCCTGCTGTCCTCGTGCACAACTTGCTCTGCTCTTGACAAGGGCTTTTGTCTGGGGATGTTAATTTTTCCTGTCGAGCTGTCGAGGATCTTCTCTTCCCAGTGAGATGCAGGTTCTTCCCTTCTTTCCTGCACTGTGCTGCCCCCAGACTTCATTTTTCACCTTCTCTAGACCAGCTCTGCCCTTCTCCTTTCAGATTCCATTTTTCAGTGCAGAGCTCAGGACCCTTCCATGTCAGTGCTGGTAGTGAAGCTGGCCAGGCATGGGGCATGTGCCTCTGGACCAGGCCCCTCTGAGGAGGGCTCTGAGCAGCTGCTGTGCAGGCTCAAGGCTCAGCTCGCCTGGGCCTCTGGGGACAGACAGACAGATAGACAGACGCTTTCACTTGGCAGCTGCAGAGCGAGCTGTGCTGAGCCCTGCTCTTAACATTCTGGGACAGCCAGCTGAACTGGGAGGAGAAGGGGCTCGTGCTGCTTGCTGGACATGAGGCCATGTCCATGGTGACCAGTGTGCATCTGCTGGTGCTGCTGAACTGTATTGAGTTGGCCAGTGTTACTCAGGTATGTGTTTTAGTGTCTGTGAGGAGGAAAGAGGAGAGAGACTTACTTCTTCTGCAAGGCCAACATTTCCAAATCCCTGCTTAATTCTGGCCTTGCTGCTACCAGACAGTCCTCGCTCTCGTCCTTCACACCTGCTGTTGGCACCTGCTGCAGCCCCTGTGGCACCACAGTGATTCCCAAGCACTGCTTGGGATTCCCAAGGGCTGCTGCATCGTGTCAGACTGACACGTTCACCTCACGAGCTGCTTGGTGAGCGGTTCTGGGTGGTGTGACAGCAGCAGCAGAGGTGTGGGCTGTAGCATCCTCGAGCAGCTCGTCCCCTGCAGCAGGGGCTGACGCTGTTTCTGTGCTGCTCCCTTGCAGCCGGACACGCTGGGGGCGCTGCCGAACCTGCGGGAGCTGTGGCTAGACCGGAACCAGCTCTCGGCCCTGCCTGCGGTGAGTAGCGGCCCCAGCCCTGGCTGCGCTGCTCCGCTCCTTTCCTCCGCTTCCCTCCCACCACTGCCTCCTCTCTGGCCCTAGGAGCTGGGCAACCTCCGCCGCCTGGTCTGCCTGGACGTGTCGGAGAACAAGCTGGAGCAGCTGCCCAATGAGGTCAGTGGGCTGGTGGCACTGACGGACCTGCTGCTGTCCCAGAACCTGTTGGAGTGCATTCCAGATGGGATCGGTGAGTACCGTGGGATGGAGAGCAGTTCAGACACCGCTGCCTGGGCAGTGCTTCTGGTGGGGGGGCTTCAGGCCAAGGGTGTTTGTGACAAGGTGTTAGGGTGGGACATAGTCCCAGGAGTGGAGTGCAGAAGCAGTGGATGA
>JAOEGS010006301.1:0-49274 GCA_025447755.1 Corythornis vintsioides | reverse complement strand
GAGCTCTACAGGGTTGGGTTGGGTAAAACCTGTGAAGCCTGGTGGGAAGAAGAGTGGCACCTGCATCTGTGGGTTTTACATATCCCTGTTGGGTGCATTTCGGCCAGAAGAAGTAGAATAGCATCATTACGTCTGTGGCACAGTTCACACCTAGCTTGTTGCCCTGGCCAGGTCAGCTGAAGCAGCTCTCCATCCTCAAGGTGGACCAGAATCGGCTGACAGAGGTGACAGAGTCAATTGGGGACTGTGAAAATCTGTCAGAACTCATCTTGACAGAGAACATGCTGACAGTGAGTACAGCCCCAGCCACCCTGCATGTCCCAGGCTGCTCAGCACAGCCACGTGCCAGGGATCTTCTATCATCTTCTGGCCTCTGAGCCACACTCCTGAGCATGCTCCAGCTGCTCTCTCTTCATTGCTTTGATGCACAGCTTCACTGAGCTCACGTGCTCTGGAGAAGACCCTGGTGGAAGCTGCTTTCTCTCACTATTCTTTTTCCTCTGGAAAACTGGAGGATAGCTGGGATGCTGCTCCAGGACAGCCAGTTCTGAAGCCCATCCCATCTGGTGGGAGCAGAGCTACATCAAAAGCTGCATTGGGTGAGGGGTGGTGGAGTAGTGCCATTTAAAATGGGCCTGCTCCAGACTGCTCATGATTTGGTTGTTAAAACACAAGCATTGGGTACTGACAGATGAACAGGAGAGAAATTGTGAGCAGTGGTGTTGGGAGTGCACTGTGAAGAGTTGGCATGTTGGGAACCTGAGGGAAAACCTGTCCCAAAGCTGTAGTGAGAACTTCATGGACAGTGTGGCTGTTAGGACACAAGAGCTGTTAGCTCTTTTCCCCAGAGAGAGGAGAGCACTCCATCCTACAGAGAGGGTGTATCTCTACCTTCATCCTACTGCTCTTTTGCAACTCCTGGGTCATCTCCTTGCAGACCTTGCCCAGGTCCCTCGGCAGGCTGGCCAAGCTGACGAACCTGAACGTGGATCGGAACCGGCTGACGACCCTTCCAGCCGAGATTGGAGGCTGTGCCAACCTGAACGTGCTGTCCTTGCGGGACAACCGCCTGGCCCTCCTGCCACCAGAGCTTGCCAACACCACCGAGCTCCACGTGCTGGATGTGGCTGGCAACAGGTCAGCAGCAGGGAGGTCAACGAGCCTCTTGGAGGGTTCCCAAAGAGCACAAGAGGCTGGGCCCTGGTGTGCTTTGGGAGATGCTGGAACTGTGCCCGTGCCAGGATCTGTGCTTTGGAGGAGCCCAGGACACGTGTAGAGCCCTTCTCTGTGTTACTGGAATACAGGGTAGAACCACTGCAGTAGGGTGGGGGCATTTTGCCATATGTGAAACAAAGATCAGGGGAAACCTCCTGCAGTGCCTTAGCTCCATCCTTGTCCAGAGCAGGTGGGGTGGTCTGGAGCTGGGTGAAAGTTCCTTCACTACCAGATAAGTTTAACCAGCAGTTCTTCTTCTCTTGTGCAGACTGCAGAACTTGCCATTTGCTCTGACAAACCTGAACCTGAAGGCCCTGTGGCTGGCAGAAAATCAGTCCCAGCCCATGCTGAAATTCCAAACTGAGGATGATGAAAAGACAGGAGAAAAAGTTCTCACCTGTTACCTGCTTCCCCAGCAGCCCTCTCCTAGCCTAGGTAAGAGACTGCACTGTGAACACTACAGCACTGTGTGCTCCTCGGGGTGCTGTAGAGAAGAGCCTTGGACCTTTCCCTCTGCCTTGGTCAGACTGTTCTTTGTTACGATGGTGTCTGTGGCAGAATTGGGCTACTGAATGGCTGGTGACAGCTTTCCAAGGCAGAGACTGTTAAAACTGAGAAGTTGCTTCTCTGCCAGGTGGTGAAGAAGCTGCAGCCTAGTTTCAGCTCTTCTGCTTTGACCTATTGACTGTCAAGATAGTCCATTATCTGTAAGGTGTGCTCCCTGTCACCACGATATTCTTGTGTCAGTGCTTCTGATTCCTACCTTAATCTTGCCTGTCGCTATGGTTCCTGGGTGCTAGAATGGAACCATCCAGGTCCCTTTGTAGAGCCTTCTCTGGATCTGGAGGGAGATGTACAAGAGATGACAAGATCTGGAGGCTGCATCCTCTGTCCTCAGTGCCTCTGCAATTTGATGCCGCAGGCAGACACAACAGGAGTGCCCTCATGGCTTGAGAACTGCCTTTGATCCAGCCTTGCTTGTTCAGAAAGTAGCTCCCACTGTTCTCTTTCTCCCCAGAGAATCTTCTGCAGAACAGTGTGGATGAGAGCTGGACAGACACCAACTTAAACAGAGTCAGCGTGATTCAGTTCCTGGATGAACCCAAAGCAGATGATGAAGAGGAGTCTGGAGTGGAGAGGAGGGTAAGAATAGCTCCCAGAGGCTTGTTAGCTCCTGAGGGAAATGGACACAAGCTGATGGCTTTTTCCAGAGATGGGGAGCCCATATCCCAACAGTCAGCAGTGTCAGGACTGGGTTTTAGCTGGTGAAGAGCTGCACAGCCCACCTTGAGCCAGGCAATGCCCACTCCTCCGAGTGTGGGGCCAGATGCAGGCCCATGTGGGGAGCATCCCATGACAAGTAGCTTCAGGCAGTCAGGAGCTCTGGAAGATCATTTTGCTTTAATTGGAGGTGTGATGGGAAGGATAAAGTTTCTGTTTTCAGCAAGTACTCTGGGGGTTTCTATCTCCTGCAGGACTTTTTCTCCATGATATCTTGTGGAGAGAGTCTCTTGATCTGAATCCTTCTGATAAGTTGTATTTGTGCCTGTCCTGCAGCCTGTGTGCTGCTGGTGGTTGGAGGTTTGGTGGGTTTTCTAAAATTATCTTTAATAGTGTTATTAATTTTAGAATGCTGTTTTTCTTGACTCTTATCTGGGATGGGACTGGCTGAGCATCACAAATTCTGTTAGCATACGGGCTGGTCAGGCACATTAAGGACCAGCAGGAGGGATTAAGGAGATACCCACCTGGGTGTTCCTGCAGGGGCCTCTGTCAGCAGCTTCCCATTTCTGAAGCCTGAAGCAGAATTTAAAACCTCCTGTCTCTGTAATTGCTCCCAGTCCCTCCGTCGATGGAGAGCTGGATAATGCCCAAGAGCAAGCTCTGGAATGTTCTCTGTGCCTCCTTTTCTCCCCCCTGCCCGTGGCAGTCTGTGGTGGCGGGGGGATCCAGAGCAGGTGGTGTCCAGCCAGGGCTCGCTGCGCTGAGCGTTGCCTCCTGCCCTGAGAGCTTTTCTGTGGCAGGGTCTTCAGCGCAGAGCCACCCCCCACCCCAGCGAGCTGAAGGTGATGAAGAAAGTGATCGAGGTTCGGCGCAGCGAGGTCTGTGGTGCGAAGCCTGACACGGACCCCGCCTCTCCCAGCTCTGAGGTGAGTCCCGTGCACAAAGCAGCGGGTGACTGAGGGGGGCATGGGGGGCTCAGGGAGCAGGGAGGCAGCACGGGGAGGCTGGGCTGGAAGAACCTGTTCTGGGGAGAGATTGGAAGGGACTGAGTGTGGGCTGCCTACATTCTGAGGGTTGGAATCTGCCTGTTGATGGCCACTGAGATGGAGCCTCCACTGAGAGATGCCTCCAGGAGACAGGGAACAGCATGAGAGGATTGGTGTCCATGGTACCTCTTCTGTCATAATGCGGGGAGAGGAAAAGGAGGCTCTGGTATTCCCAGTGAAGAACGAGGGGAACGGAGCTCGGAGGAGGCATCTTCCTGCCCAGGTGTGATACCAAGAATAAGTGCCCACACAGATGGTGGGAAGAGGGGTGGGCCTAGCTGAGATGCAGCAGGCTCGGCAGGGAAAGCAGCAGGCAGGCTGCAGAAAAAGCTGCTTCTGTTGGTACTGGATCAGACCCCACCTCACAGCAGCCATTCTGCACTGCTCTACTGCTTTGGCTTCCATCTTGACTTTTACAATCCTCTCCTCAGGAGAAGAGGCTGAGTGCCATGTCAAATCGCAGCGAGGACTCCCACCTCTCCAACAGCACTGCCTCTGCTGACCTGAGGGCAGAGGAACAGGGAGAGGAGGGAGAGAGGAGCCGGCCAAATGGGCAGGTGCCTGAGATGAAGGAGCTGGAGAAGGAGGCGAAGCCCAGAGGTGAAGAGGAGCATAAGGAAGCTGCTGACCAAGAGGAGGAAGATGTGGAGGTGGAATACAATGAGGTAAGAGCCTAGGAACTGCAGCAGGGTCATAAAAAGTGAAAGGACTTGAAAGCTTCAGAGAAAATGATAAATGGATGTGCAGAGTGTGATTTGGGCTTCGCTGGAGGCAAACACACCCATGGAAGCCAAGTGGAAGGCGTGATTCAGGCAGCCTGTGGGAGCTGGGTCAGAGGGGAGGGAGAGCAGCATGGGAGCCAGACAGGAGGTAGCAGGTTGGAGTGCCCTCAGTCCCTGGAGCTGACAGAAGATGTGCCTGGGTGAAGGAGGTGGCATGGAGAGTTGAGTGTGGTGACCTTTGAACGTGGGTTCCTGCATCTGCTTTAGCCCAAAAGCAGCGATGTTGACGCTGCCTGGGTGGGGGGACAGTGGGTGTCTGCAGTGCTCCAGCATGCCTGGTACCTGAGCTTCACAGCCTTGCTGGGGCTTTGCTGTTGCAGCCCACTGTGCACTTTGCCGAGGACACACTCATCAGGAGCGAGGATGAGGATGAGGATGAAGAGCGACCGTTCCCGGTGGAGAAACAGAGGCTCATCCGCAAGGACACGCCCCATTATAAGAAACACTTTAAGATTACCAAGCTGCCCAAGCCAGAGGCAGTGGTGGCACTTCTGCAGGGGCTGAACAGTGATGGAGTCCCCAAGGAGGAAGAGGAGTTGGGGGGCTGCAGTAACCACACAGAGGCCGAGGATCCGGAGGAAGCGTGGGATGAGGATGACAGGAAGAACGGAGCTTTGTCTGCTCAGCCATCAGTGAAGGTAAGGCCTTGTGGGAAGGGGGATGGTCACAGGGGTGCCAGAGCTCCCCTCTGCTGCTTTCATCTTCCAGACAGATGTGGCACCAGTGGAAACGTTGGCAAGTGGCTCCAGCACTTTGAGAGACATGCTGGGGGTGGGCAAGCTGAAGCTCATTGTGGGGCTCATGTGGCTGTCCAAGAGCTGTGCCAAGCTGCTTACGTGTGACTCCTTGCTCTGTATCCAGACTCTTGCACCTCCACAGGGCTCTGTGCTGCAGGAGCAGCTCTTTGTCCCAGCGCTGACAGGTTCCTTTCCATCACCTTTGCTTGCTGGTTGTTGCACCTTGGTTGCAACAGGATGAGCTTCTGTTCTTGGATGAATCTAACCTCAGGCTTGTGTTCAGGCTGCTTGCACACGTCCTCTGCTTCCCAGAGAGGAGTGGGTAGTGAGAGCAGAGAGCACTGTGTCCTTCCCCTTGGTTCCACCCAGTCTGCCCCAGCACAGGTGCCATCTGATGAAGGGTGGGTGTGTTGGGACTTAGAGGGATGGGTGCTCTGGGGTTTTGCTGTTCCAGTGGGCCAAGGGGCCCTTAGGAGCCTCTCTGGTTATACTGGGGGCAGGTCCTTGGCTCTAGTGGGCTGAATCACCCTGTTTGGCCAGGATCACTCAGAGGTTCCTGCTTGAGGAAGAGCCTCGCAGTGGAGCGGGACTGTGTTGGCGGTGCATTTCAAAGCCATCTAGATCTGGTGCTCAAGGACATGGTGTGGCAGAGGCCCTGGTGGAGTTACATGATGGTTGGACTTAATCTTAAACGTCCTTTCCAACCGTGGTGATTCTGTCACAGAATCACAGAATGATTTGGCTGGAAGAGACCTTCAAGATCATCAAGTCCAGCCATTAACCATTCTGTGATACGAGGGATGCTACATGAGTGAGATCCCTTTGCACTGCAGCTGGTGTGATGGGTTTGTGAGGTGCTCTCAGCAGGCAGGGATTAGGATGTGGCTGAACCTCCATCATAGTTTGACAGCAACAAATCTTGTGGCTGAGATGTGGGTCCCTGAGCTGGTGGAAGATGTTGGAGCCAGATCCATTGTTGGATCCCATCCAGCCTTGGGATCATTTCCCCCTCAGGCCAGAGTTCAGATTGCTCAGGGGAAGGTTCTTGCACTCAGGTTTTTGGAGCCTTTCTCTTGGTGGGTGCTTGTCTTGCTGTACCTGAGCTGGCACTGCTCATCCCCGCTCCCTGGGCACAAGGCATGTAGTGCCCTTGGTGTTTGTGAAGCTCTTCAGAACGGAAAGGAGTTGCTGCTGCCTGTAAGAATGTGTGAAGCCATCCTGGGTTCCTGTCATTCAAAACGAGTTTGGTGTATTAGCAGAAAGGCACCTTTGTGGTCCTCCACCTCCTGCCTGGAGAGGGCAGCTCTCCTCTCCTGGGGCTAGCCTGGGTGCCCACTCAGTTTACTGGCTTTCCTCCTGAGCTGGAGTGTGGGGAGCAGTGTCCCTGTGCAGTGGGGTCTCACCAAGAGGTGCTGCCCACACATGCTGAAGGAGGAGGTAGGACAGGGCATCAGGAGGCTGAATCCTTAACACAGAGGGTTTTTTGCAAAGGCAGCTGATTTTCAAGGGAAATTCTGAGGTTGCCTGCAGGTGGGAGCAGGACCTGCAGGTGTGGTTGGACACGCTGTTCCCCAGAGACTCTTCCCCTCAAAGGAGGGGCCGTTTGACCTGGGATTGCTTCCTTCCTGTGCTGCAGCTGGGTGGCACCAGAGGTCCCTTTGTGCTGTTCTCCTGGGTTGTTCAATCCTTCCTTCCTCCCGGGATGAGTTGGTACAGGGGGGTGAAATCTAACAGTGTGCAGCTTGAGAGCTTGGCAGTCACAGCCTGGCAGCGCCAGTGGGGCTGAGTGCTCCCCAGAGGCACTGGCACCTGCAGGCTGTGAGCCCTGGGGCAGCCCGGCGGTCTCCAGGCTGCTGCAGGAGCTGCCCTGGAGGCCAGGGTGCTGTGTCTGTGTTGGGTGGTGGTGGTAGTGGTGGCGGGTTTGGTTTATGCTCCACTAATCCGCATGCCTCTTTGCTGGTTCCTGTCCTAACAGGGGGTGTCGTTTGATCAAGCCAATAATCTGCTGATTGAACCTGCTCGCATTGAGGAGGAAGAGGTCTGTACCACTCCTACTGTTCTCTGCCAGAAATCATTCCATCTGCTTGATTTGCTTCCCAGGCTCACCCATTGTCATAGGGGGAACTCTGATCTCTCTGGGTCAAGTGGCTTCTGGACCTGACTGATCACAAATACACAATGATTGTTTCCTCCCCTGCTTTCACCTCCTTTTCCTACTCTCCTGTGCCCGAGGTGAGAATGGCTGCTGCAGATCAGGAGTGAGGCCGAGGAAATGTAGAACAAACACCAGTTTGGTTCCTGTTTGCTGTGTGCTGAGAGGAGAGAAGGTGGAAGAAAGTAAATGTCTACTTCTGGGAGTGATGGGTGACCCTGGAGGAGCAGAGGCCTCAGGATCTGCTGGGTGCTGTGCAGGACCCTTTGGGAGAGGGGGGAGGATGTCACTCAGGACACTGCCATTGCACGAGGCGGGTGGACTGGAGACAGGCATTCATTCATGCATCCCATGCAGCCCTCCTGCAGTAGCCCCTTGAGTCATCGCCAGCAGTGCTTTGGGACGTCAGAAGGGTGGTACTAGAGAGTCCATAAAGCCTCTGGCACACGGTGATGTTCTGTGCCAAGGTTTAAGGTGCTGTGTCCTGCTGTCTCAGCTCATCCTCAGAGGGTGGTGAACTCCCTGAGGCTGTTTCCCAGCTCTCCCAGACGTGCTCAGCCTGGTGGGTCACTGGGCCTTCTGGAGATGGTGCTCCCAAGGGGTGGCTGGGAGCAGAGTGCTCCTGCTGCTGGCCAGGGGCAAGAGCTGTGGTCAGAGCTAAGGGAGGACAGTGCAGTGGCACCAGACTCTGGTGTGACACAGGCCTGGTTGTCTGTGTCAGCCTGTCTCTTTGCTGCTCCCTCAGGGGTAAACTGGGGCCTTTTCTTGCTCGGGTTTGGAGTAAGACTTTCTGTCAGGGTGGTGACAAATCCTTTCAGCTTCAGGTGGAACATGAGCTGGCTCAGATGTGGTCCACTGTTAGTGTGTCCTGGAGGTCTGTCCATCCGAGCTCTAGATCACTGAAGAACACAGGAATGTTTCTGGCTTTTCTCTTTTCTGTAGCTCTTCACAGCACGGTAGGTGTTGGAAGTGACCTCTGGAGATCGTCTTGTCCAAAAGATCATCCTCTGTCAGTCAGAGGCAAGACTGAGTCTAGCCAGGAGCTTCCTGATCCCACGTTTGAGAAGTCTCTGCTCATGGGCTGAAGGGCCCTCGGTGTTTGACCTGGTGATGCTCCTGCCCCTGGGAGGCAGGGCTGGGGTGTGGGGTGCCCCTCACCTGCAGAGGGATGGGGTCACTCCTGCTTGTTCCTCATGATACAGCCCTTGCTGTCAGCTCAGGTTTTGTCTGAGCTGGAGCTTTCTGAAGGGCCAGTGAGCAAACTGAGTGATTCCTGGCACAAGCAGAGCTACCAGCAGTTTCCTTTCTGCACTCCGAGTGGGACACAGTCGTCTGGCTTTGCTGTCTCAAAGAGAAGGAAAGACACAGAGGAGCGTTGTTGACAGAGGAGATACTGGCTTCAAAGAAAACACTCTGCTGCAAATCTGACTTTGCTTTTTAAATGGGAAAATGTCATGTGTGACTGATACGAGCCTTGCTGCTTAGGACAAGGATCACACACACACAAACATTTGCATGCCTTCAGAAGCTGTTTGCCAGCTCAGTGATGTCTTCTGGCTGTCAGTAGAGGAGGAGAAGGATACCTGCTGGGATAGTTCCAGGCAGTGCAGTGGAATCACCAGCTTGCATCTGGGAGCTGGCGTGAGGCAAAGCTGTGAGAGGTGCCCATTTCTGGAAGATGCTTTAGCCAAACGAGTCCTGTGCTTAATTCAGGAGCAACAACCCAAATTTACAGTGAAACTAAATTAGATCGTTTGGAAAAAATCCTGAAGTCAGGTCTCTTACTGCCACTAGCAGCCAGATGCTCTATTTTGTAAGTCACACTCAATTACAGGTTGTTTCCTCCTGTTACTTGAGGTGTGTGCATACCTTGTGAGGGTTTCTTCTATGGGGAGAAATCAGAAACTTCTCCAGGTTTTACTTCTTGAATGATTAGAAAACTTTCAAACTGCACTTGTTATTCATTGTATTTTATCTCAAAAAAAAAAAAATCCCTTTCCTGTTGTCTGACCCTTTGCTTGTCCTTGGTGTATTTTTATGGACATTAGTCACAACTCCTCCTAGCCTTCACTTTGCAAGGTTAGAGAAACCAAATCCTTTTGGTGTTCTGCTGTGAGAGCTTTCCCTTCCCCTTCTCACTGCCTTTCTGTGCTCCTGTTCTGCTTGAGTTCAGGTTTGTTGGATGTGACAACAGAATTTATTCAAACTTCACAAAATTCCATAGTTTTTCTCCCACTTCAGGGGTTGCAGTTTGTTTGTGGATGGGAATCCTCTTGACTCAGCTTTTTTTCCTGAGTGGAGCATTGAGATCCTCAGAGAGCTTTGTCCTCCAGGCTGTTGGTGTTCTTAAAGGTGTCTCTGTTTTAAATTGAGTGGTGCCAGGTTTAATGTGAGGATTTTCCATTTATCTTGCTGCCACCTTGGACAAACACTCTCCTACTGTGCTGTCTGTCCTCAGCTACACAAAGCTGAAACAGATTTTAGAGGAGAGTTGAGGGTATCCAGCACCCTGACCAGCCTCCACTGATGGGGACTCCACCATGTCCCCTGGGAGCCTGTGCCAGTGGATGGCTGCTCACTGTAAGCACTTTGTCTCAAGATAAATGAGTCCATGTCTATACAGACACAGATGGATATGAATATTCGTATAGATCAGTATATGATTCACATCTATAGGTTAGCCATGTATTCACATCAAGATTAATCATATCAGTCTGAACCGAGTTTGTTTCTGGTTCAGAAGTTGTCATACTGTGTATTTCCCCCCGAGATGCTGCTCCCTGCTCGGGGGCTCTGGGATGCACCAGAGAGAGCCTTGCTGTCCTGCCTGCTCCCCACAGGGTGGGTGCTGGGGCTGCTCTTGCAGGGTGCTGCATGGAGAGGGCGTTGGGGACCCCCTCCATGGCAGGGAGGTGCCTCTGGTCTGTAGCCCACCATCTCTGCCCTGTAAATACCCATTGCCTTGGCAACTGAGAAACCATCTGAGTGGAGGAAGAAATAGCATCAGAGACAGAGAATCTCCAGCGTGCACCCAGCAGGCTGCTTCTCTGACAGGCCAGGATCTTTCTTTCGTGCTCCCTTCTCCGTGGTTTGATTTGGTTTTTTTTTAGCTCCCCACAGCTCATGCAGAAATCTCCCACCTTCCATTCGGTCACTGGGATTTTCAGCCTATCCCGTGTCCTCACGAGTTACTGCTTACTGAAGCCAGATGGATTTAGCTCTTCTCATCTTTCCTGGTGAGTCAGTGCCTCTGGCTCCTGAACTCCTACGTGTCTCCAGCATTTGTGTGCTGTGTAAGAACCCCCTCCTGTTGAGGTGCTCCTGGAAAAAGGACAGGCAGAGCTGAGTGTGATGTCCACGTAAAGAGGTCTCTAGAGGTGGCTCTGTGGGCCTTTCTTTGGGGATTAGGAAGCACAGGCTCAATAACACCTGGAAATCCTTTCTCTGATCTGTTCCCAGGTCCCAGCACCTGTACTTGAGGATTTCTGGGCTGTTTATGGCACAGCACCAGACACAGCAGGGCTTCTCTCTATCAGATTGTCTGAGCTCCAATCCCTTTTACACATTTTAGTTCCATGGTACTTAGTGGTAATAAATTATTACCGTTTACTTGTGTTTTCTATTAAAAAGCATTTTTTTTGAGCCTACTGCTGATCATTGAGTATCCCCAGTCCTTTGTTATGAACGTGGAGTGATGGCTTCCTATGAAGTTATTAATGACATGAGAAGATAGAAAGATTTCTGTCCTTCCTTGTCCTATGTCTGAAGGGTCCTTACTTCCCCTCACATGGAACTGTGAACAGTTTTGTTGCCAGTCATTTGGAGTAAGGTCAGAGCTGATGCAGGTCTCACAGAACCTCACTCATGGCTCTTCACTGGCTTGGCCCTGCCACACCCTGAGCGCGGGCAGTACCCACCCCTGCCCAGCCTCCTCAGAACAAGGCTGCTCCTTCAACCTTTACTCTTGCTTTATCAGCCAACTGTGGAATAAAGGTGTGCTTGTTTCCCAAGACCTAATTTTCCTATAATTTAGCTGTTTGGCACTAGTGCTGTTTGCCTGGCGAGTCGAGAGTCTTCCTCAGCTGCTTCTCTGGAGCTGGTGGTTATGGGGGTCTTGCTGTTTAAGCTCTTGGTCTAAGAGCACAGTGTAGATGCTCTTTCAGGGTGCCCAGATTCCAGAGTTTACAAATGCTTTATAAGCAACCTATGGGAGATCTCAGTCAGTTGTTAGGACGATTGGGTACAAGTTACTCAGCCCTTCTGCCTTTTAGCTGGGTCATTCCTTACTGAGGATGTTGAAGGGGCTCTTCAGCTGCTGGTGAAGATGTTTCATCACCTTCGTGTGATGCGTGTTCATTGTCAGGCTTCTGTCCAGTTACAGATCAGAAGTATTTCGTAGAATCATCAAATTGTTTGGGTTGGAAGGGACTTTAAAATTTCTTCCCCCCCCCCCTGCCATGAGCAGGGACACTTCCCACTAGAGCAGGTTGCTCAGAGCCCCATCCAACTGGAATCTGAACACGTCCAGTGATGGAGAATCCAAAGCTTCCCTGGGCAATCTGTTCCAGTGTCTCACCACACTCACAGTGAAGAATTGCCTTCTCATTTCCAGTCTAAATCTCCTCTCTTCCAGTTTTAAACCCTCATCCCTTGTCCTGTCACTACAGCCTTTGTAAGGAATTCATCCCCAGCCTTGCAAGGCTCCCTTCAGATACTAGAAGGCCACAAGCCCCTCTCCTGGGAGCCTGTAGTGCACGTGTGTGATTTCTGTGTTGTTGACCATCCAGGTGCTGTCAGTGCAGCATTAGACACTTCCATCCCTCCTGATGTGCAGCAAGTTATCCAAGGATGCCTGTGCATGCAGAAACTTGCTGCCTCTGGAAACGAAGCCCTTCATCCCCCCTCCCATGGGCAGACCTGGAGGAACAGCAGGATCTTGCAGCAGGTTCTGAAGTACATGGGCTCTGTGCTTTGGAGGGGGATCTTGGGAGGTGCTCCTGGGCCCTGCCCTGGCCCTGAGCTGCAGCCACCCCAGTGCTGGCAGCACGGAGCCCAGCAGCGAGTGCCACTCCGGTGTCCCTGCTGCTGTGGAAAGCTCAGCCCCTCCCCTGTGCCACGCCTCGGGTGTCTCCAGAACTGTGCCAGTTTACCCACCACAGCCTGGGCGGTCTCGCAGGACCAAGAGCCTGCTGAAAGATAGCTCCTTAAAACTGTGTGGAAAATAGGATGAGGTGAGATCAGCCTGTGAGCGTGTTCCCTGGATGGGAACGCTGCTGGGACAGAGGAGGGGGAGCGGGGGAGATGGCAATAGCTTCCTGGGCTTGTGCTCTGGTGCCATGGATGACAAGGGGGTTTCCTCCCCATCTCCAGGGGCAGGCTGGGGAGGTGACAGCCCTGTGCCAAGTGACAGATTTTTCCCCACTTCCCTCCTTCCCCAGCAGCACTTCTCTGTGGAGGGTGTGTGGGTGCTTGTCTGTTGGAGAAGAAACTCGGTGCATTGCCCAGTTAACGAAGGTTTCCCTTCAGAGTCAGCTGAGCAGCACGTTTCTGGGCAGGAAGCACTGTGTTAATCCACTGTTACACCTGGGATAAGCTGGTCCTGGGGGAGAGAACACAGAAGGGACAGATACCCTGCAGGTTGGCAGGGGTGGAAGCTGTGCTGCCCCGCGGGTCGGCTGCTCACTGTGGTTCCAGAGGATCGTGGAAGTCAGGGCAGCTCTGGTGCAGCCTTGGGACAGAAGGGCTTTTGGGAAGAAGAAATACTGGCCCTTCTGGTTTAGTGCAAAAACCAGCGTCTGGTCCATGATGTGAAGAACTGAGTCTAAAACTGAAAGGCTATAGCAGGGATCCAGTTCCTTCCTCAGTTTCATGCTCTCATCAGTTCTTTTCATAGACTTCAAACAAACACTCACCAGTTCAGTTTCTTACCATGTGGTTTTTAAGAGAGAGCTAATTTGCTTTGGGAGTTTGAAATCTTCCTTCTAACCTAAATGTTTCCATGTCCATCTCAAGGCCATTTGCTGTTTTCTAGCAGAGTCTCTAAGTTCAATTAGGTCTGGTTCCTCCTTAGGGCTTTGCATTTTCAGTGCTGATAGAGGTAAGGTTCTTAACCTCAGTCCAGTTGACTTTTCTGGCAGATTTCCACATATTTTCAGTCTGATTTCCTTAAATTTGTGACACCCCTGGGGTTTGTTGTTTACCTTTCAGTAGTTTACACAGTTGATTCACTGAGCAACTGGAAGTGACTTTCTGTACCCGGTGACACAGTGTATTCCTGGTTCTTTGTCAGAAACAGCAATGCTGTCCTGTTGGCTCGGGCCCTGAGCAAACCCAGCATGGCCTGGAGATGCCTGGACTCTGTCAGTCAGATCCTCTCTAGTCCTTCTCTAAGACCAAGTTTTCATTGTCTTCAGATGTTTTTGTGTTGAATATAGATTGAAGTCTTTGGAGCATTACTAAAAACTAGTGAGAATGGAAAAACCCCCCGTGGTATTTGTAGTTAGATCCTAACAGAGCTCTTTGTGCAAGAAGCACTAATGTCACCTCAGCTGTCTCCCAGTGTGCTGCTGGTGACACTCAGTGCTGCCCCACCACTGCCCCTTGCTCTGTCTGGCCTCAGTCATCCCTGTCATCCTGGGCTTGGATTTTACTGTCTCCAGGTTTTGCACCATAGGCGATGTACAGAAGGACTCTGGAACCAGGGATTTCTTGTGAAGATCTCTGCAGCTTTCTGCTGTGCTGTGGACTGAGCACAAGGGACGTGGCAAGGAGCCTCACTTCAGTTCTGTGCTTCCTGTGGGCGTCTCTGGGGTTCAGATTGGTTTTAGACTTAGCAGCACACGAAGCACCACAGGCTGTTGCTTCTGCCGTTGTAGAAGCAAAGAAGGGTTTGAAGAGAGGGGGAAGGGAAGGAGTTCGCTTCGTGTACTGCCCGTGTGGTGGCCTGACAAGCCCAGCAGACCTGATGTTGAAGTAGACGCCTCTGCAGCAGCCGCTCTCTGTTCTGGACTTCGTTTCCAGGGAAGTGATATCTGGAGGACAGCAAATTTGGTTCTCTCCAGGAGTCTGTGTATGTTTCTGTCACCTCACCAGCTCCTTGGCCCTGATAGATCCCAGAGAGTCCTGTCTATTCCAGTCCTCTCCCTGCAGCCTCCTACCTGCTCCCTGTCTTCCTTCTCCTGACTGGGGCAATGTGAACAGTGTGTGCTGGTGTCCTGAGTAGGAGCAATTTCAGTTCAGTTTGACCAAAAGCTTTGCTATTTGAAGTGGACATCATTTGGTAGGTAGAGGTGGGGGGTGGGAAGATTTATGGATTGCACAGCTACAGTCCTGAGGCTGCCTGTGTGGAGGGGAGGGGAAGGAGGAGCCAGCTGGGCAAAGCAGATGGCTTCTCTGGAATCCTGTGGTGATGTCCATCAACGGAGCAAAGCCAAATGTCTGTCCAGGGAAGAGGTGCCATTTTTGTTACTGCATTCTGCCTTGGGGTGACCCTTAATCTCCTGGTAGTTGTTTGGAATTACACCCCTAGGGGAGCCATATGGTGGAGCTGGGCTGTGATGTGAACACTCTCCCTGTTGCTAGATCCAGTCCCAACCCAGGGCTGCAACGTTTACCTTGTGATGGGCATCTCATTTGAGGTGTTCATTACAGGAAAGCTGACTCTTGGTCTCCAGATGTGGTTCAGGACTCAGCTGTGGAAAAGGATTTGTTTGGATGTGCTGTGGCCTGGGTGCCTTTGGGGCGTGGATGCCACAGCTTCCAGAAATCCATGAGCAGATGCAGGCAGATGAAGTTGATGCTCTTGTGCTTATTCTTCCATCATTTCTTGCTCCTCAAGATGTTGTGGGCATGCTGCTGGTCTGCACTGACCCGTAACCTGTGTCCCTTCTGCTTCCAGTTGACACTGACTATCGTGCGACAGACGGGGGGGCTGGGCATCAGCATCGCAGGGGGCAAGGGCTCCACCCCCTATAAGGGTGACGACGAGGTAAGACCCTGGACTGACCAGTGCTTGAAGCATCCACTGTCAGGGGCTGGCTCCCTGTAGCTGGAGGTTGGCTGTCCATAGATACCAGCTTTGTGGCTGGGCTTCTAGAACAAGGTGGGAGCAGCTCTCGACCCACCCCATGGTGGGTGGGTTTGGGGTGACGTGTCTGGGGTGATGTCACTGTCCTGCCCCCACAACCAGAGTATGGGATGGATGCAGGACCTCCCCTTGAGTGGAGTGGAGTGGTCTCTCTACACTACAGAGGGCTGAGGAATGGGCTTCACTTCTTCTAACGAGCAGCTTTGTTTCCAGGGCATCTTCATTTCCCGTGTGTCAGAAGAGGGTCCTGCAGCTCGTGCAGGGGTTCGTGTGGGGGACAAGCTTCTGGAGGTAATAACCTTTCTACTGTGAAGAAGTAAATGCTCCTAGGGACTTGAAGGTGGAGGGGGAAGTATGATTTGGTATTTATTTGCCTCGTGGTGATTCGAAGGCTGAATGAAGCACCAGGAGCTGTGCAAGAGCAAAACAGAATTACCCTGGCTTAACGAGTTAGTTGTTTAATTAACGTTGCTGCTGCTTTATAAGGACAGAGGTTGCTCCTGCATTAGGTCTCCCAGATCTGAAGTGTTGCATAACCCAGAGCAGATATGGTGCTTATGTTTCAAAGTGGAGTTAGGCTGGTGGTTGGACTCACTGATTTTGAAGGTCTTTTCCAAGCCAGACGATTCTGTGAAACTCCCTTGTGGGGTCTGGGCACCCCCGCGAGAAGCAGGTGCTGACCCAGTGCTGCTGGGGTGAGCTGGGGCTGGAGTTGAGCAGGGTCGGGGTTGAGCCTGTGTGTGTGTGCCCAGGTGAACGGCGTGTCCCTGCACTGTGCCGAGCATCACGTGGCCGTGGAAGCTCTGCGGGGCTCGGGCAGCTCCGTGTCCATGACCGTCCTTCGGGAGCGGATGGTGGAGCCTGAGAACGCCATCACTGTCACTCCGCTGCGCCCCGAGGACGACTACAGCCCGCGGGAGAAGAGAGGGGGTCTGCGCTTCCCGGAGCGGCCCGAGGGGGCACCTCCCACCGAGAGATACTCCACCTGCCTCATGCGCAACGAGAAGGGCCTGGGCTTCAGCATCGCAGGTGGCAAAGGCTCCACGCCCTACCGGGCTGGTGACACGGTCAGTGACGGCTCCCCGGGGAAGAAGGGGCACGATGCCCAAGTCTGGGCTCCCCATGCAGGGTTTCCTCTCCCGCGGGTGCAGAGCGTGGGCTGGGAGGGCTCTGAGAGCCCGAGTCTGCAGAGTGCAGGAAGAGGTGGGGCTGGGTCTCACAGTCCCTGCCAGTGACATCTGATCTTGCTGCTGCCCTCCCGCTATGTTCCGGGCTCTCGGCCACGCCAGGGCTTTGCTGCAGCCAGAGGTTGTGCAGGTGGCTGTAGAGGCAGAGGAGGGTTTGTGTGGAGCAAGGGACAAATGGGAAGTGCCAAGGCAGGGTAGGGGTCTGCGACAGGGGAAAGGGCTGAGTCCTGCCTGGCGTCCAGGAGCAGCTGGTGAAGGCAAGCACAGGCTGCTCTGACTGTTCTGACTGTGTTTCAGGGGATCTTTATCTCACGGATTGCAGAGGGGGGTGCAGCCCATCGGGACGGGATCCTGCACGTAGGAGATCGGGTCATTTCGGTGAGTGTGGGTGTGCAGGGCAGGGGCTGACCTGGCTCCCCGCCCTTCTTCATACAGGGGCTGTTTTTCTGTCATTGAAGGTGGATTTTGGGGGTCCTTTTTTCAGCTCCTGAATCTTCTGGGACAGAAATGAATCTTGGTGGTTCTGCCCCCGCCAGTGACTGGTGGCGGGTGCTGTTGATGCTCCCTCTTTCTGCCAGTGCTGCCTGAGCATGTCCCCACAGCCCGGGCTGTACTGGGGGAGGTGATCCAGCAGCACTGCTCTGGCTGGGCAACCCTCAGAGCCCTGTCTGGCCTCGGCACGGCGTGTGGGGCCAGGGGGTCAGCACAGGCTGCAGCGTGGTGAGGCTGCTGGGGTGGTGTGGGGCTGGGCAGGGCCACCATGGCCTGTTTCCCGACCATGCTGCTGCTCTAACCTCCAGTCTCTCTGCTTAACGTGTCACTTGCTCCCCTCCTGCGGGGACAGTCTGCTGAGCCTCCTGACCCTCTTGCCAAGCTCGCATGTGCTGCCTCTGAGCGAGAGCTCCCGCATCCTGGTGCTGGTGGTGGGGTTCTGATCCAGCTGCTGTGGTAAGAGCACGTGTTGCCACAGAGCTGGCGTGAGTAAACACTGATACGGCCTCGTCAGTGCTGGCTTCTGTCTGCTCTACCCCTAGGCTGGGGGCTGTGTTGTATTTGCTCAGGCACAGAATTTTAGCAGAGCTCTGGCCCAAGTCTGACCTTCTTATCTTAGCAGGAGGCTTGAACTGGTACTGCACCTCTCCCTCCTTGCTGGCGCTCCTACCCAAATCAAGCCCAGCTCTGATTGTTGCTGGACAGCCCAAACTCTTTGAGTTTTGCTCATCTTCTGGTGCTGTGCTAGTACAGAGGCATGACTGAGAGCTGTATCCATGGGCACACAGCCTGTCACATGGTCCTGGTTTGCTCTGTGCTCTGCCTGTGGCAAGAAGGAGACACAAGATCTCAGTTTAGAGTGAAAAGTCAAACCTGTCTCCACCCTGCCATTAGCCACTCTATTTATATCTGTGCACAGCTTCATAGGAAAGGCAGATCCAGTTCCCTGGCAGGAGCTGGCAGCGTCTCCAGCTGGCAGTGCCTGGGCCCAGGGCTTGCAGAACCTGGGACTTTCTGGAGAGCTCCTGCTTGCTGTGAGAGATGCGTGAGCAGCTGTGGGAGCTTCAGGCTGCAGGGCTGCCCTGGCCCAGCGACACAGGCTGTTGGGAGTGTCTCTGCTCTTCACAGCAGCACCCGCACAGCTTCACGTAGAGCCCTGGGCACCACAAGTCTTCAGTGGTTGCCCCTTTTTGCTGGAAAGCTTTCTGGGCTGTGCTGATTCCTGAGATGTTGCGTGTTCCCCTGGGTCTACGTGGGGCAGCAGGAGGCAGGTTCCTTGGTCCAGCAGGCAGAGGTCATTTCCCAAAGCTCTGGTCTCTTAGTCATGCCTCAGTTCTCACTTGGCCAAAGAATTTTTGGTTTTTTTTAGGAAAATACAGCACAGCTTCATACTCTTCCCCTGTGCTCTAAGTCATCTTGGACCTCTCTGTGGGAGAAGGACCAGGGTAGCTTCTTTTGCTTTCTTAAGGGAGCTTTGAGCACATGGATTGAAGAGCCCAGCCTAGATCTTTCTTCAACGTTAACACCCCCAAAACTCACCGGCATTGACTAACCCTCCAGCTTTCCCTGTGTTCTCATGTGTCCTGGGAGTTGCTTTGATAGCAGAAGGCAAGGGGCTGGGAGCTGCTGGGGGGAATGTTGGAGAGTGTGAATGGTGGGATGGGAGTCTAGCAGGGGAGTGTGGGATTGGGATCAGTGGCTCAGGCCAACCGGTTTTGTGGGATAGGACTGGGAGCAGACAGAAGAAAAGTGTTTCTAGGGGGGATGCAGGGCAGTAGCTGCACCAGGTGACACCCAGGGCTCCTAGTGAGAGAGGGCTGATCACTGAGATATTCTCCAGAGTAATACAGCTCCGTGGCATGCAGGAAAACTTGTGGAGCTGGGATGGGATGTGTGATGCTCTGACCCTTCCTCTGCAGCAGCTGTCTGGAGTGTCTGGAGTGCCACGTTCTTCTGCATATCATCTTTGTTAAAAACCAGTGTGCTTGGCAGATGGGAGGACCCAAGGGGATCCTCCCTTCCCAGTCTACTGCCGTTTTCCCCTGTTCCCAGGCACAGCCATCGGGAAGCTGAGTGCAGAGTCCAGAGGTGGAGCACATGGCAGGTGTGGCTGGCCACAGATCTACACAGACAGGAAGGGAGCAGGATCTTTACAGGCACACACATGAATGCCAGCAGTTCCTCAGAGGCTATGAGCAACACAGACAATGTCATGTCTGGCTAAGCAGGTGCAAGGTTTGCTGGTGGAATGGGCACATGCATTCCCTTACCTCATGAGTGTTCGTGTGTGCAGGTCGCTTCAACCTCTGGCCCAAGCATCAAGTTCTTCCAGGCTCTTTGGTCAAACCTGAGCCCTTTATCCAGTTTCTGGGCCGACTGTTGGGTCTTTCCACATTTTGGATTCCTACTTGCTGGTCAGTCCTGCTTGGATTGTACTGGTAGATCTTGTGCACCCAGAATGCACCTGTTCAGCTGGACAGACTTCCTGGCCACGCTGCCTGTGAGCAGCCTCTTCTATTCTCCACCCTCTCCCTTTTCCCATACTCCTTCTCCTTAGCCACTCCCCTTTCCCACCTACAACCCTTTGCTAAACATCCCATAAGAAGTTTTGCACATTCCCATAATCCCCCTTAAAACTTCCATAGCGAGTTTGCTCTTTCCCTGGAGACCAGCTCTGATGGTCTGTGTTGGGCTCGATTCCCTCTGCACGTGGTTGCTGAGGTGTCAGTCACGGTTCTTCAGCGTGACAGTTTGAGGCCCCAGTCCTGCCTCTCTGGCCCACCTGTCAGCAGATTTGCACACCCTTGTGTTCAGTTTGCTCTTTCCCACCACAGTGCTCAGCTGCCATGGCACACTCCCGATCCTGCAGACGTGAGGAGGCTGCCTGGCCTCCGAGCCTCCTCTCCGTCCCTGGAGGTCAGGGCCAAAGGTGTCCCTCTGGGGACAGTCCTCTGAGCAGCGGAGATGACAGGGGGCGCAGAGGCTCCCGTTGGTGTCTGACAGCCTGGGGCCCTCTGATGATCCCCCCATGCGTGCCTGGGCCGGTGGGGTGCGGGGGGTGGTGTGCATGGAGGCTCTGGGCAGAGACTTGTCAGACCCTGTGCACTCAGCTTTGTCCAGACAGTGCTTATATGGAGGGAGCTGGATTGGATTTCTAGAGTCAGGAAGTGCTGTGGCTGTTACAGTCACGTCATTATTTCCTGACCAGTCAGACTCCATCTTAACAGCTGTTACTTTCCTGCCCTCGTTGTTCTTTTACAAAAGATTCCAGACCCTAAGGACTAGAAACCTTCCCGTTCTCAGCTTCACCTTTTTCACAGTAAGTCTCATCCTCCTGGCAGCCTTTTTCTATCTCAGCTCCCTCTCAGAATTCTGTCCCTCACATGTTCATGGAGAACAGTCACATCTGTTTTGCCCCTTCGAATTTCGGGGCAAACAGCTGCAGATCTGGGTTTTGCAGGAAAGGCTCAGTACCCAGCCCATCAGAGCAGCTTTTCTCCTTGCTAACTTGCATTAGGTAACATCTGTGCACACGAGGGATGAGAACAGGTTGTAGCTCTTCAGATGAGATCTCTTCAGGGCTCTGGATGAATGATGTTGTTGCTTCCCTGCACGTACTGGCAGTACCTCTGTCTGTAGTGTTGTCTCGTCCACTGATACCACAGGATGACTATGGTTGTATTGAAGCTTCTTGGCACAGCATGCTAGATAGTGGTTCCCTCTCCAGAAGAGTTCTGGGTTTCCCTTTTTGTCAGCCAGTGCATCACTGGGGACGAGCAGAGTCTCTCTCTCTGCTTCCAAGTATCCTTACACCCGGGGCACGCTTTCTGCAGCTTAAAACTATCATCTTCTCCAGGCTGCCATGACCTTGCCCAGCACGGGCAGTGACCAGTGGCAGGTTCTGTCACACGTCAGATCATGCTCTTCAGCACCTGTGCCTGGACTTTGAGAGTGACTGATGAGGGCAGCCAGCCTGGTTCAAAGGCAGCTGGTGCTGTGGCATCACCTCTGGTAATTGCTGGTTTGCCTTCTTCCCACATGAAGATCTTTGGACCCACTCCTTTAATGCAACCTCATGGGTCTCTTTTGTCATGACCCAGTGGAAAGCTGGAATGCAAAGCCAAGGAGGAGTAACCGGTACCTCCTGGTAGTGAGCGAGCCACAGCACAGTCTGGGCAACAGCCAGGTTTGTAGAGCTCCAGGACATGGAGGTTCTTCATCTTCATGGGCCCTGGGATCATCACTGGTGCCTTTAGGGCTTGGAGATGTGCAGGGAAGGTGTGGAAAGGGGATGGTGAGCTGTGTAGAGGATCATGGTCGGGTGGGAAAAGCAGGTGCCCATGTCTCTTTGCCAGGTAGGAAGGGGCCGGGTAAGTTACAAAGTGCTTGGGGAAGGGCCTTCTGAGAAGTTCCAGCAGGATGGGGTCCCTCCGGGTGCTCAGCTGAGTGCTTAAGGCGACAGGGTGTCCTGGAGTGCCGGTCTGACGCTGTTTGCGGGTTGTTCTAGATCAATGGGGTAGACATGACAGAAGCCAGGCATGATCAGGCAGTAGCGCTGCTTACCGCGTCCTCCCCCACCATCGTGCTGCTGGTAGAGAGAGAGGGTGCAGAGCAGCTCGGCGAGGGAGACGCGCCGGGCGTGCCGCGGGCACGTATGCACTCCCCACCGCCACCCCCTGCCCACGGGGAGAGCCCGCCCGAGGAGACGCCGTCGCTGCCCAGGAGCCACCTCTGCAGAGGCCTGGAGGACCAGTACCCCATTGAGGTGAGCGGGTCTGCTGCAGCATGGGGCACGTGCACTGGAGACTGGTGGCCTGAGGAGGGCTGGCCCGCAGTGCTGCTGGGGCGGTGAGGAGCGGCAGGGAGCTCCCTTGTCCCATGGGTGCTTACCATCTAACTCGTGCAAAGCAGCCCTGACTCCGTGTGTTCTCGCTGTGGTTATGTGACATTCCCTTTCACTCTGCTTCTTGTTCCCTCAAGGAAATTCACCTTGTAAAAGCAGGTGGTCCCCTGGGACTCAGCATCGTCGGAGGCAGTGACCATTCCAGCCATCCGTTCGGGATTCACGAGCCTGGTGTCTTCATTTCCAAGGTAGAGTCCTGTGTGAGCAGCCCAGCAGCGGACATTCCCAAGCTGTTTAATTATTGTGATTAAGATGAAAGGTTTTGAGGCAAGAATCTGAGAAGCACAGCATAGATCTCAAAAAGAAGGGGGATGGAGGGAGATGTGTACACGTAAGGAGTCAGCTCACACTGGTGCTGTTGTAGAAGTCTAAGCATGTGTAACTCGTGCTGAGCTGTTTGGGGAGAGTTAGTGTTTGAAATTGCTGAGCTTACCTTCACTTCTGATGAATCCGGGAAGGCCGCAGGCATCTCAGAAAATGAGCCCTTACTCAAAGTGTTGGTGGGATGAGTGTGTAACTGTGAGGAGCACCAGGATTCAGGCCAGTGTTCTTTGAC
This sequence comes from Corythornis vintsioides, assembly GCA_025447755.1. Lineage (NCBI taxonomy): Eukaryota > Metazoa > Chordata > Aves > Coraciiformes > Alcedinidae > Corythornis > Corythornis vintsioides. Next base: position 26,894 of record JAOEGS010006301.1, on the reverse strand, counting down.
CCAACAGTCTCTTTCCTCCACTGGCATTAGCTGATGCTAGTCAGGCACAGCACACCAGCCAGTTGCTTGATGCAGCTCATGCCCTTCACAGTCCCATGCATCCACACACATTGGATTGGGGATGTTACAGAAGACATCCCCACCCAGCCCCTTTTCAGGTCACAGATGGACATGCTGAATTAACACCATTCCTGCTCCAGTCCCTCGGGCACTCCATTAGTGAATCTTTTGTGTCCTGAGCAGCAGCTGTCCAGCCCTGCCCTTTGTTTTCTCTCCTTTAACCAGCTTTCAGTCCACTGATTTTGCCTCCCATCCAGGGGACACGGGTACACAGCTTCTCTGACAGCCTTTAGGTTTGTAAAGGGCTGCTCGGAAATCTGGATTCCAGATTTCCTTGTTTCTCTCCTAATGCTGTGGCAGGTCAGTGAGGCAGGATTTGCAGCAGCCCTGCTGTTTGACATTTCAGCCCCTTCAGAGTTCTTGGAGAAAGTGTTCTCCTGGTTACAGTCACAGGGTGGAAGAGCTGACACAGGATTGGTTCACATGGAAGAGAGAATGTGAGAATATAAGAACATATGGACTGACACTTCAAAGCAAATATTTTCTTTGTTCTTTGCCAGTGTTCACAGATATTTTACCTCTTGGGGAACTTTGGCTGCAAAGAGAGAAGTCCAAACAGGCCTCAGACGACGCTGAGGATAGCCTGGTGACACAATGAGTGTCTCTCCAAGGAGAGGTGGAATCTCCTCCTCCAGTTGTAATCTTAATGACTCTTTGTAGGTCATTCCCCGTGGCCTGGCATCTCGCAGCGGGCTCCGTGTTGGGGACAGGATCCTGGAGGTGAACAGCATTGACCTGCGCCATGCTACCCACCAGGAGGCTGTGAATGCCCTGCTCTCCAACACCCAGGAGCTGACCATGTTAGTAAGGCGAGATCCACCACCTCCTGGCATGCAGGTAGGTTCTGAGTGAGAGAAGAGGGGAGAATCACACTCTCCTTCATAGAAGGGTCACCTTTGAAGGCAGTTTCTTATCTATCGGGAAGCCTGAGACTAGGATGTTGTGACCAGAGAATGATCAAATTTCACGAAGACCAGACCTGAACAGGAGACAGAAAAGGGCAGAACCTCCTCAGGAGTGAACTGTGGCAAATGGGTGAAAGGTCTAATTCAAGTCATTTTCAGGGTATTTGGAATATGGCCAGCTACTAGAAGCATTTCCTCAACAATTCCAGTCTGAACTTCACCCAGAAACAAAGACACTTCTTTCTGTGTTTACAGGAAATATGCATTGAAAAGGCCCCGGGAGAAAAGCTGGGCATCAGCATCCGAGGTGGAGCAAAAGGGCATGCTGGAAATCCATTTGATCCCACTGATGAAGGCATCTTCATTTCTAAGGTACCAGAGCACAAGCTCTGCAGCTTGGCTGCGTGCAAGGGCTGTGAGGGAGGATGGGGATGCCAGTGGGGTTTGTTCCATGTGCTCTCTCCACTTTTCACAGGGTACCTCAGTTCTTCTGGAGTATTCCCCATCCACTGGGCAGGGCACATCTCTTTCCTTTTGTATTTCCTCCTCTTCTTTCATGTCCTACATACACTTTTATTTTGCCTTGCTTTTTTTCTCATGCTTCTCTATAACATGAATCCCTGCATCTTTCCTTCCCCCACGTGCCCCCTCAGACACGTGGGCTCCTTCCTCCTTTGATAGAAGACATGATGAATTGCTCACCTTTCCTGTGCCATACTCCACGTGTTGGGGTGTTCCCTTCCTTTCTAAATGCCTGGTCTTGTGCCTATTTATCTGTCGTGTCACTTCAGCTTGATCTGTTTTACCTGTCCTAACCAGAGGGGTTTTCCTGCTTCTCTTATTTTGAGGGTACAACCCCACTGAGACACAAAGCAGTGCTTTTTCTTCCTCCTTCTCCTCCTCTTTTTACAAGTACTTTGTTAAACATACCTGTTGTTTTTTCTCCAAAACCACGTTATAAATCCCATTACCCATCCATGCTCTGGTTTGCTCAGGGTTTCTTTGCTGCTCAATCCCAGCAGTACGAGGTGTTCAGCAGTCCATCCTTCTGTGCCTCTCCCTCAGGCGCTTCAGGTCACATCCTGCGTGTCTCTGCTTCCTGACAACAGCATCTCTTTGTGCCATTATTCAGCTGTTCTTTTTTCCTCCCTTCCCAGCTTGCACGGTTCTCCTGAGCCTCACATGTTTCAGGTTTTGGGTTGGGTTTTTTTTCTTTGATTTCACTTTGTACCCACAGGAAGCTCTGCAGTATCTTTTCCCTGTTCCAAAGAGGGAAGACGTGAATACAACTCTTCCCTTAGTTGTGACAGCAAAGCATGACTTCAGCCTCTCCTCACACTAGTGTGGGGGCTTGGAGACAGCCTCGGGCTTTCTCCTGCATTGTCAGTGCCCCTGGTGACAGCTTATGTGGATGAGGCAAGGAAGAATCCTTGTGACTTGTGGGGGGGAAGAAAATGGGAGCTACACGTTGTTTCTGTGAAAGGGAGGATGGAAAATGACAGACTTGGGTGATTTGTGACACCTGCCTCTGCCACAAAGACAGTGAAAAGTCTTTATGATTTTTGTGGATAAAGGTAAATGAGGCATAGTCTGGTTTGGGTTGGAAGGGACCTTGGAAGACCATCTAGTTCCAACTTGCCTGACACAGGCAGGAGCAACTTCCACTAGGCCACACTGCTCGAAGCCCCATCATCCCTGTGCTTGTTTTCTCTCTCCTGCAGAACACTATTACGCTTCCCTTTCTGCGAAGACAAAGCAAGGAGGAGAGAGCTTTTCTTCTCACCCGCTTCACTGGCAGGACAAAAGCAGTTTCCTTCCATGGGACGGCACATTTCAAACACAGATTTTATCATCCGCCATGCCTCTGTCCTCTGCCAAACTGTCCACGCTCTTCCTCTTCTGTCCCCTCCATAAGAGTCTGAGTAGTTCTAGACACGATGTAGCCTCAGCCTTTCCTACCTGTCTGTGCCGTCCTCTCTCGTTCTCCTCCCCGACGGTTCCCGTCACCGCTGCTCTCCGACCTGCTGAGGTGACACCTCTGTTCCCTTTGCCCAGGTGAGCTCGTCGGGCGCCGCAGCCCGGGACGGCCGCCTGCGGGTGGGGATGCGGATCCTGGAGGTGAACCACCAGAGCCTGCTGGGGATGACACACACGGAGGCCGTGCAGATCCTCCGCGGCGTGGGGGACGCGCTGCTCGTGCTGGTGTGCGATGGCTTTGATCCCAAGGCTGCAGCTGCCATCGAGGTGAGAACTGCAGAGCGGGGTGCTCTTGTGCTGCAGGGGGCCCCCCTCTTTCTTTACAGACAGTTTCTGGGGTTTCCCAGCCTTCTGCTGTGGAATTCTTTTGTTGTTTTTGAAAAGTTGCAGAGCCTGGTCTGCTGTATGGACTGGGGGTGGCTGCTAGTTCATCAAAGCAACAATCTCTCTCCTGCTGGTAACAGAACTGTTCCACAATAGCCCTGCACTAGTTAGAAATGTAGTTTTCAAGCTAATTTTCTCCAGGCTATTTATGCCTGTTTTTTCTTATGCCAGTGATACGCCTAAAGTAAATTGTCTTTTTGTTGGTGTTTGCACAGGGAAACACTTGCCCGAAGCGATTGTGCATCTTCTCAGCTTTCTTTTTCCAAGGCTTAGCAAGAAAGCTGCTTTATTCTCCACCAGACTATGTACCCAATCCCTGGTCAGATTGTCCCCTCTCTATACCTGTTTCAATTTAAATTCATCTTTCTTAGATCTCAGTTTCCTTGATTGACAGCTGATAGAAGGTTGCGGGTTCTGAAGGAGTTTTGACTTGCCTGGGATCATCTTGGTGCTCTGCATCTGGGACCCCCAGGATATGCAGTTTTTTGTATGGCATACTGTGGGTTTCCACCATGTTTTATTGCCTTTTTGCTTTGTAGTTGTCCCCAGGAATTATTGCAAACCCTTTTGCTGCTGGTATCGGGCGCAAGAATAGCCTGGAAAGTATCTCTTCTATTGATCGGGATTTAAGCCCTGAAGAGCTGGAGATCCTGCAAAAGGTGGGTGTCTGCCTACAAACAGGAGTGCTGTGAAGTGGAGAAAGTTTCTGAGAGTCTCCACTGTCTCCCATGGTGCATGGAATCTGCAGCTTACTGGGTAGTGGTTGTCTGTGGTCTTCCTTTTCCTGGGGTCAGCAGAAACATGCTAGGACAGGGCTCTGAAATCCTCATGAGATTCAGGTGCTCCGAGCGGGGAGAGAGCACTGGGTGAAGTGGCTCTAACTTTGGTCTCTCCTAGGAGGTGGAAATGGTGAGAGAAGCAACTCAGTGGGAGAGAGAAGAAATGGAGAAAGTGGTGAGAGATATTTCCTGCAGCAGAACCTGTTGGCAGCAGTTCTGCCAAGTCCATGAGCCCCACGGAGAGCTCCAGCCCCCACCCAGTCGTTACTGCAGGAGGCTTTGGGCCGTGTCTCTCCGTAGTAACTGCTCAGTTACTCTTGCTGCTTTGTGGCTTTGCCAAACCTTCCCCTGTGCCTCTTGGTGGCCCTCTTGCCAACTACAGAGCTCAGCGTCCGTACCTGATGGTGCTTTACGGCCAAGCTTTTGAGAAAAAACAGCACTTGGCTTGGAATTCCCCCAAGCTCTCAGTTCTCTGTGCAGTGCTCCCGTGAGCTGACAGAGCCCTTATGAGCAGAGATGAGAACACACAGCCCAGAGTGCCCCGGGTTGAACCGCTGACAGGTTCGTGCTCCTCCGTTCTCACCACCAGCTCTCCGATTCCTTGTGAGCTTGTGGCTCTGCCCACGGTTCCAGCCTTTCACAGTAGCAGAGTCAAGCCCCTCAAGGACTTGGGTTTTCTACTTATCCCTCTTAAAACTGTAATTTATCCAGTCAGATTCTTGTGGAAGCTGAGAGGACATGGAGTTCTTCAGCACTGTCACTTAGGAATCTGTTCTGGCAGGCGTGCGTTTTGCAGCCATTTGTGCAGGTGTCCTGTTTAGAGACACCTGATATTTCTCTGGGTTCTTTCTGGCGTTGTAATCACTCTGCTTTTTTTTTTTTTTTAATTTGCTACCCCACAACAGTGTAGTTTTGTTGGCAATTCTGGGTGGGGGTGACCTTTATAATTGAGTTAACCCTCGAGATTTTACTGGTTTTGGAAAAAGCACCAAGGCTTTGAGTAGACAGTGGCACAGGCTGCAGGAGGCCAATCAACAGGTGACCTCCCACATGTGCCATGTGTAACCACTGAATATACATACTCATTTTCATAGTTCTGTGATTAAGCTCTGCACGAAATGGGAACTCTGTCTCTAGTACTGGTTTTGATGATTAATTTGCAGCAGCAATGGGGCCAGCACTGTGTAGCACCATTATAGTGCTGTAGGCAGTTCCCACCCCAGGGCCAAATCCTCAGTAATACTCTTAGTGTCACCATTTTCGGACTCTAATATTTCAGTGTTCCACGTTCAGTTTTGCACAATCAGTAGAGATCAGTCGTGTCTCTTCACAGTGAGGTTGTGAACAGAAGCAATGGGAAGGGTTTGGGCTTTGCTGTGCTTGCAGTTAGTCACCCAGAGCTTCTCAGCACCACTGCTGCATCCACCTCTCTGGTTCCGTTCTTTGATGGTTCAGTCTCTTAACATCAACATTAGTAACTCCAGATCTCCACGGACTGATTTGTGGTGTGTTTCTCTATCCCAGCTCTGTAGCTGTAGTTGTTTTTCTAGTCTTAGTCCAGAGCTCCACCAGGCTCCCAGGATGCTGTCAGGGATGAACTTTGCAAATTCCACCTCTCCATCTGGGCTGGCTGGTGCTGTTGCCTCACTTCAGTTTAAGACCTCAGAGGAAGATCACACACGAGATTTTGATCAGCTGAAGCACAACCAGATTCAGAATAGATTTTAGCTTAAATATCCATAAATATCCCTCTGGTCCTTGTGATCTTCCAGACCATTAGTGTCTTCTAATATTGCTCATTATTGTCTGGAGATCAGCGGTGTGATGTGGTACACTGATTATTTGCTAGTGGTAATGCATAGAGGCTTTTGAAGAGAAAGGCCTGTTCAGTGCTTACCAGAATTTTCAGAGAGCTCTTTGTGCATTTCTCAGCAGTCTTCCACCTCCCATCCTTCCAGCTGTGGTACCTCAGAACCGTCCAGTTGCTGCTGTTTGGCTAGAGGAGGGTTACACTGCACAACAGAATGGAAAAATAATGCTGCTTTTGTCCACAGCCCTCACTCTGCAGCTTAGGTGCTGGGCCAAAAGTCTAAATGACCAGAAATCAGTCCTTAAGACAAGTAAACCACCTGTCTTCTTGCAGCTTGTAAGGCAGCCCGTAGCTGGGGCCGTGAGAGCAGTCACTGGTCGCCCACCGTAGCTGGGCACTGTGCTGATGTGAAGTCTGCCTTCTGCTTACACAATGCTGTCTCTATTTATAGTCCTTTGGCTGTGATGCTGACAACAAGCATGTGATTTTTTTAGGTCTTTTTCCTTAGTGACAACCAGGCTGGCGCTCTGTAGATTGGCTTTTCCCTTCCCTTCCAGCTTCTCCAGACTGTGCTCTGCCAGATGTCTCTTCCAGCAATAAGCAGCTTTCTCCTGTCCCTTGGTGCTGGCATAGCTCGTGCCTGGGAGGCCTTAGCTCCCTTTGCTTTCCTGCAGGACTGGCCCTACTGAGGGTCTCTGAGACATCTGCTCTCTGCCCCTCGTCTGGTGCCACCCTGGCTTGTGTTGCACGGGGTGTCTGTTCCCATCCGTCTGCTGGCAGTGTCCCAGCTCACACAGCTCCAGCTCCTCCTTGCCCAGGCCCAGTGTCGGTGCTGGGTTTCTGCTCCCCCTTCTGCAGATGCCAGTGCTGTTCGTGCTCCTCTGTCCCCTCCTGAGTTGCCCACAGCATGGTGCTGACCTCTTTCCCTCTCTCTTTGGCTCTGCTGCTTGGATGCTGCTCTGACTGTCCTGTCTCGTGGAAGGAGTGGATGCGTAGGGAGCGGGAGGCAGCCACGCAGCAGCTTGAGGAGGCAGAGGTGAGGAGCACGGTGGGAGGGTTGGAGAGTCGCAGAGAAGGGATGCAGGTGGACTTGAAGGCCAGAGAAATCTCCAAAAGTGCTTGTTTCCCATAACTTCTGTTCTCCACTCCCCAACCCCGCCCCCAAAGCCTTTTGGGTATAAGAGAAGGTATGAGCGATGAAGAGATCTGGAACGTGAGAAGAAGAAGGAAGGAAGATGTGGTGAAAAGCAGTGACTAGAATTAGAAAGGCAGACAAATGCAAATGGGAAGCAAAATCAAAGTTACAGAGCGAGTGTGGGTTAAGGTTGAGAAAGGATACTGGAGAGGAATTGCAGATTTGCACTCTCACATGTCTCCAAATCTAGACTGGAAGCCTTTCTGGATGCTATTTGGAGAAAACTGGTATGTATGTCCCATCCCAGCCCCTGTGAGGGAGTGGGCATGTGCACATGGGAGATGAGTGGTGGGGATTTGAGCATCTGTGGGTGACCAAGGGCCCCATGTGGGGCAACATGTCCCCTGTGGTGTTGCTCAAGCCCAGCCTCATCATGGTCCCCACGGTTGTGTTTGGAACAACTCCAGCTTCGTTTTGAGGCAATGGGGACTTTCTGCAGTTTGGAGACAAGGCCTTGGTTATTACTAGGGGTGGTTTCCTGCTTGCTGCTCTTTCTAGTTGTTTTAGTTTCTAGTTGATTCTGGCCTGATCTCTTCTGGTGTTTGTGTTTTTTTGCTCCCTCCCTTGCCTCCTCCAGAATATCACCAGTGAACCTTTGAGACTGGACTATCGGACCCTGGCTGCTTTGCCCAGCAGTGGCTTGCAGAGAGTCAATCGCACTGTAAGTGAGGGGCGTGGAGATGTGGGCCCTGCGTGGGGGGAGCTGTGGTGGGGCTGGTACCTGCCCTGCTGCCCGAGGTGGCAGCTCTCTGCAGAGTCAGAAAGGGAGGCAGACCTGTGGTGGATTTTGACACTGTCCACAGGAGGTGGCCGCAAAAGGAGGAGAGCAGAGAGCCAGGTCACTATCCCTCGTGGAAAGGGAAGAGGCCTGGGACCCCAGGGAGACCTTATCACAGCCTTTCAGTACTTAAAGGTGGCTATAAGAAAGATGGGGACGTTTATAGCAGTGCCTGTTGCAGTAGTTCAACAGATGTGCTTTGAAACAAAAAGAGAGAGATTTAGACCAGAGAGAAGGAGAAATGGTTGGTGCTGAGGGTGGCAGAGCCTGTGCCAGGCTGCCCAGAGAGGTGGTGGCTGCCCCATCCCTGGCACCATCCCAGGAGAGGTTGGGGGGCTCTGAGCACCCTGCTCTGGGTGCAGATGGCCCTGCTCCCTGCAGGGGGCTTGGACCAGGTGACCTCCAAAGGTCCCTTCAATCTCAAAACATTCTATGAATTGCTGAGATGCAAAAGCAAGTGTCTTGGTCAAGGCAGAAAGAACAGCCCAGCAGTAGAGGAGGATACGTGTGAGTGGGATTGTGCAGGGGATTTACCATGGAAGGACACAACCACTGAGAGCTGCAGAGGAGGGAGGGGAAGATTCTTCCTGACGCAGCAGATGACAATATCGTGTGCACAGCTTAGTTGCAAATTCACTGTGGGATGGTGTTTGGAAAGGAGGAGGGATACAGGATCTTGTTTTATCTTCCTTGCATCAAACCTGTTCCACTGCATTTCTGCCTGCTCCTTCACACTCATCCTTGATCTTCACCTCCATTCCTTTCCTCCTGCTGCAGCAAGACCACCCCTAGTTGCCACTGCCACTGTCTGCATTCCCATTCCGTTGTTCCAGGATCATATCTTTGACCTGTGCTGTCTCCATCTCATTCCTTCCAGGCTGGTCTCCTCTCCTGTTCATCTCTCATTGACCTCAGGCCCTCTTCTTTTCTGCTTTCTCACTGACTAGAGCCCTGCTCTGTCCCCAGCTTTGTCTCTTTTTGTTCTTGCCCATGCTCCCCAGCTTTTCAGTTTTCTCCCCTGGCCGTTCACACAGAAGTGTGATCAGAAAAGGGTTTAACATATTTTTAGCATCTCCCACTGTAACTTAGTAGCTAGAAGCAAGAGGAGAGCCATCCCCACACAAGCAGCTGCCTCTCTGCTGTTCATCCCCGATGTCACCCAGAGCAGAGCAGCAGTCAGAGCTGGTGCCTGAGCAGCATGTGCCAGCCCTGGAATGTGGGGCCGGACACACTGGAATGCTGGGGTCTGTGGATGGCACCTATAAATGTCCCACTGCAGGGGAAAGGCCAATCAGTGCCCACGGTTATCTTTGTCCAGCTGTCATTTGCCCAGCCCTGTCTTTGCTCTGCTTGAAGAACTTTGTCTGCCTGTTTGGCGAGGACAGGGAGACACGGGCTGCAGGGCCAGTGAGGTTCTGCTGACGCGTCGGGAGTGGCGCCCGGCCTCTCTGGACGTGAACACGGGTCCTTCTGGCTGGCAGAGAAGCACATGGTTCAGGGAGCTGGTTGTCTGTCTGTCTCCATGCAGCCTGAGTGGAGTGATACGACTAAGGCTATTGTCTCAGCCCCGTAGCATTCTTCTCTTTCCTGTCTCTAGACAACTTTTTCACCACATACATCTCCTCTGACCACCACCTACACATCTTCTGTCAGCATATAGCTCCCTGCAAGGCAGCTGCAGACCTGCCACTCTTGCATGCTGAATGGGAGGAGCTGCAGACAGCACCTCTGTCATGAGGGCTGTAGTCTGTGCAGTTCACTGGGAGGATTCCCCAGTAATTGCCCCTGCCAAAGCAGGGCAGATGGTTGTCTTGTCTTGGATTAATCTGTGTCGCTGTGTACCAGTCCTTTTGTGAGCAGGATCTAATGGGCATCCTGAGAACAAGCCAATTCTGTCCATCTGCTTTTAAAACCTCAGCTGATAAGTTCCTGTTGGAAGCTGCATGGGAACACTCATCTCTGTCGTGCCCTACAGCTGTGCCAGCTTCTCAGTAACTCGGTGTCTGCCGCGTCCCCCGCGCGCTGCAGGGTCTGGGCGGTGCCGTCACAGGCATGAGAGAGCTGTTGTTGGCTCTGTCTTCTGCAGAGTACAGGCTTGAGAACCAGACCTGCAACGAGAGTTGCCAGCCACAGCAAACCACTGAGAACCTAGTTACTCTTTCTGCACTAAGAAATGGAGACGACTTCACATCTCTCAGTAGTGTGTGACTGTGGTTAGCTAACCACCTGTGCTTTCCAGTCTGAATCGATTTATCTCCAATTCCTAGCCTTTGGTTCTTTCTCTTGTTCATTAGATTTGAAGTGAGATGTATTTCAGTGTCTGGAGCATAGCGATGGACAAAAACTGCAAGTGTATTTCTTCTGTGTTTGCCTTGGAGGCGGCTGGGTAGAACGTGACTGTGACCGTCCTGCCTGCGAGGCTGGGGGTGACGGGAAGAGCTCCCTGCATTGCCAGGATCTTTGTGTGCCCAAAATAGTAATTGTTGCTTGTCTGATAAAAATAGCTCTGTGAGGCAGAGGCAGCGAGGCATCCTGCGCTGGAATACGCTGCTGCAGCAGAAGTGCTAGAGGTCAAACCGAGGGGTTGATGAAACTCAGTTCCAGTCATGTCCATGAACAGAACGGGGATTGAGGCTCCTCTGCACTATCAGGCTTCATGGAGTCTTGAGATGCCCATCTCCACAGTGCCCCTGAGGTGTTGTTTGCTTTTTCCCTTTCTGCAAAGCCAGTTGGGTCTGGGTGCTGGCATTCACCCAGAGCCCGTGTTGGTCGGGGCCCTTCTGCTTGGCGAGGGAGAGCAGTGGTGGTGTCAGTGGTCATGTCAGAGGGGGCCTGGTGCAGGGCCTGCACGCCCATGTGGCTGTGGTGGATTGATTGCTGGCAGCCTCTTCATCACAGCATTGCCAGAGAACAAACAACATTCCTGAAAGAGCTTTTTGTCTGCCACAACTTCGTGTCACTAGAGCTCTTGCCAGTGTCGTTTCTGGCACTCTGGGAGAAGGAGGTGGGAATTGGGGGATGTTTTGAGTTTTTTGCCAGGGTTTTCTTACCCTGGAAAGCCACACAGCTACAACAGCAGAACTTCTGAGGGTAGCACAGGCTCCACTGTCTGAAGAAACATGATATGAGACCGGGCTCTGCCAACCACTGCTTTAGGTTGGGTGGGGGTTGAGGGGTTAGGGGAGGGCCTCAGAAATTCCTGAGCCTCTCAGCTGCCATTGTAGTCACCAGCCCACCCAGCCCTCGAGAGCTATTTTTGTGAATGCTGCCATGACACAGGAGTTGGAGAATGTGCTCTGAGCAAAGAGGACTTTCTGCTCCCCAGCAGGCACTTGGATAGGAGATTTGATCATTGCTCTTTGAGTATCTCTGCTTCCCTGAAGAAGGCTTTGGCCAGGGTAACAAACTCTTTTACATCACTACCACAGGACAGGTCAGTGGATGGGTGCAGTTGAGCCTGGGCAGAACTGGAGCTTGGTTTCAGACCACCTTCAGTGGAGCACTCCAAGGGCTCTGTGCTCTCCTAGCTGCTGTTTAGCTCTCTGCTCCTTGCTGGTGTGTATTGTGATGAAGTGGGGCCATAAAAGCCTGTTTGCCCATTGGGGTGTGATGGGAACGCATGGGGTGTGGGGTAGGTGGTGTGGTGACAGATGTGGACCCGCGTGGAAGTGCCTTGGAGCAAGGGGAGAGCAGTTGCCCTGTGTGACGCTGCTGGAACTACTTGGAAGTGTGCTGGGGTGGATGTTTGGCCATGTAAGGGTGGAGCTGAATCAAGGGTGTGCTGCAGTGGGGTGGGAGAGGATGTGTGCTCAGGCAGGTTTGGCAGTTGGTTTTGATAAAGAGCATCAGTGTTCTGGTGAGCTGCTGAAGTGCCAGCTGGAATGTGAGTGAGAGCCGGACGAGTGCAGGGAGCATGCTTGTGCCTGTGACTGCTTGGCATCTGGACTGCACGCTGACAGCAAGTTCCTTGCTTGCAACTTGCATTTGGGATAACAAGACTGGTGGTAGAGCAGAGGCGAGAGAAGGGATGGTCGTGTGGGCCCCATAATTCTTCCTGCTGTCCTTCCAAGATCAGCAGCTGCTCTGTATTTTCTCTCTCCTCTCCTTTACTCTCTTCTTTTCATTTCTTTCCGATCCTTTTGTTTTCCTCTCAGCTCGCTGAGTGTAATACGGCCAGCTCCAGAATGGAGGGGGACTGCGCCGTGCTGTCTCTGCCAGGGGCACAGGACAGCCGGGACTCGTACCCAGACCCAGCTGCTGGCCCGGTCGTCGGAAGCGTGTCCGGCGTTCCTCAGGACCCCGCGTCACCTCACACGTGCATGAGTGGGGCAGAAAAGCCCCCGCTAGACACGCAGGATCCCACGGGTTGCCCCTTGCCCCAGGAGCAGATGCCAGAGACGCCAGAGCAAGAGTGCATGATCGACTCCCAGCCCATCCTCTTCAGTGAGAACCCCTTTGTGGTGGCCAACCGCAGGGGGAAGGCGGCAGGCAAGGCTTGCCTGGGAGGCCCGCCCCTGGGCTATGGCAGGGGGGGAGTGCTGAAGACCAACCTGTACTCCAAGGCAAGCGTCCCACGCATGCTGTGTGCGGCACGTGGCTGCGGCCACCTGCGCGTGCGGGCGCGGGGCTGCCCCCCTAACACGTGTGCTGCTGCCTGCCCTGCGGAGCGCCGAGCCCAGCCACTAACAGGCCCCGTCTGTGCCCAGCACGTGCTGCTCAGCCCCTTCTGGATGGGTGGCAATGCTGGGTGACTGCCCTGGGGTCTCTCTAGGTGGGTGATGTCCCCTGTCTGCTCTGGCTGTGAGAGTGGAGTCAGCAGGGCTGGTAGTGGATGGTGGTGGTGTCACCTGTACCTATTGGTGCCTGAACAGAGCTCAGCTGCCTTTAGGCTGCTGAAAGCTGAGAGGCAGCACAGTTGACATGGTCTGCACCCCAGGGGCGTGCTGTTCACGACACGTTTCAGTATATCCAGACCTTCACCTTTTAAGGGAGACCTTTGCTTTTTGGTCTGCAAATCAGTTTGTATTTAACTGTCTCATTGTCACACGGGAAATCTGTGGCAGAGCAAGGACTCGACCCACAGGCATTAAGTTCCAGATTAGCACTACACCACTCTCCCATCTTTCTTTCTCAGCCTTTCCAGGGCACTGAAAGGCAAGAGAAGCAAAACGACCACAGGCAAACAGCCACATAGACACAGGAGAAAAACCAACCAACCAACACTCATCCATCTCTAGTTCTCCCAGATGTTTGTAGCCTGGTTGCTCGGTGAGAATGTTCTCGACATGCAGGCAGGGAGGCGCAGAGCAGGCGTGTGGCTGTGTCACTGTAACCTCACGTATGCCGAAAGCCAAGGGCTGTGGCTGGGACACTGTAGACATCCAGCTTTAGGAGGTCAGAAAAGCAGTGGTCACAAAGCAATGGCCATTTTTTGAAGGTAGACTTTATGCCTGATTGGCTGTCACCAGTCTCAAGTGGGTGTCACCAGCAGCTGGAGCTGAGCTAATCCACATTGCTGTCAGAAGGCACCAGTTCCCCCTGACCACACATTCTCCTCCTATGTGCTGACACCAGAACTGGAGCAGTTGGGAGTCAGCTGGGTTAGGGAGCTGAAGTCTGTGGAAAAGTGTGGTGGTACAGCTCCTTCCTTGGTGGGTCAGTGCCAGCTACACGTGCTGGCACACGGGAAGATGTGGGTAGCTGTAGCCAGAAGCAGAGGGAGCAAGAAGACATGGAGGTAGGTCAGTTAATACTGCTACATTTCTCTGTCTTTACAGTGCTAAGGAGGGTCAGAAGTTTTCTGTGCTCCAGTATAAACTTCAGATAACTTGTCTTGGTCAGTCAAAATAAAATTGCCCAAGGCTGACTTGAATCCAGTTGTCAGGATTCATTATTGCCTGGGTTTGAATGACTGCAGAATCCTCCTCTCTGAATCCCAAATGACCCGTTTCCATCTTTAGGCATCTAAAATATGTTTTAACTTGTGCTCTTTAATCCTGTGGACAGGCTGCAGATGATTGTTGTGACTCCACTCTCTTGTTGAGGCCATTGGGCTGTTTGTAGGCTGGCTGGTGTCACAGGTTCCTGCAGCAGAGGTGGAGGAGCCCCAGCATTCCTCTGCTATCGCTGCTTCCACAGGTCTTGCCAGAAGGCCAACTACAGCCAGTGTGGCTGGGGATGAATCTGTCTCCTCCCTGCTGGGAGTGGCTGTACAACAGGAGGTCTGCTGAGAATTACACAGAATTACACACAGAATTATTGCTGAGGCTGGAACAGACCTTTGAGATCATCAAGTCCAGCCTAAGACCTGACACCACAACACCCTAGGCAGCTAGGAGGCTGTGGACGGCTCTGCTGAAGGCTACACTACTGGAGTGTTCTTGTGGGAGGGTTTTGTGAGGCAGAAGGCTCTAACCCTGCTCACTCGGCCTCGTGGTGTGTGTGGATGTGATCTCTTACAATGTCTGATGTCATCCCCTTGCTGTTTCTAGCACTTTTTGCAAGTTTCTGACGTGGCAGCTGCTGTGGTCCCAGCACTAACTGCTGTCGTGCTGTGAGGTGGCCCATGGCTCGCTGCGAAGGGACAACGTGCAAGCTGTTGCTGCACAGGAACTAACCAGCACTGTCTGCTCTCTTTCAGGTTCCTGCGGGCGAGTCTGGGACAGGAAATCCCAGGCGTGAAACCCCCTATTCTCCTGGTACCCAGCAGGTGAGATGCTTCCAGGACAGGCAGTATGGGAAGGGCTGGGGCAGACGTGCTGGGTCAGGACAGCTGAAGGGCAGAGGAACCCGAGTAGTGAGTTCCCTCCTTCACAGTGACACCTTTGAGGTGGAGGGGAGTCCGTCACAGGAGACAGCTAGAGAACTGGGGGAATTGCTCTGCTCTTCCTAAACTTCTCAGAGACCCAGGAGTATAATCAGCTCATCATGAACTCCTTGGAAAGTTGCTGCTTTGAGGGGTAACTCAACTCGCAGAGTGAGGAGTGGCAGGGTACCTCGAGTGACTACAAGGTGGCAGTTAGGTCTGTCTTTTCTGAGAATGGCCTTACCAGTGCCTGATGCAGAGACTGTTTCATTCTGGCAACTGGTGTGTCAGAAGAGAGAAGTCAGGCTTTGGAGAATGCCTGCTCTGTAATCCATCACTGCCCAGTCTCCCCGGGACAGCCCTGGTCCTGCGGGTACGCTGCCAGTGACCTGTGTCAGCAGCTCTGGGCAGAGCTGGAGCATCCCAACAATGGCAGCCCACCCTTAGGCAATGATTTTCTACAAGGCTTCAGTTAGAAGCCAGCTTTAACTCAGAAATGGGGAGTCGGTTTGTTTCTTGTAACTTGTGATTATCCCTTTTCCTTGGCATTCACTAACAGGTCTCACAAGCTGTTCTTGTTTCTCATATCAACTCTGATCTTTTAAAAGTCTTTGCACTTTTCATCCCATGGCAGGGGGTTTCCCAGACAGCTGAGGTTTTTGAAGTTCAGTACTCTCAAATAGATTTTATAAATTCTCCCTTTGTTTCATTACGTTACTGTTTTTTATATCAGGGGGGTGGAATTAACTGAAAATTGTACTTTGCCCTGTATCCTCGTCATTCTGTGCTGCATTCCTTTTGGAGTGCAACATCTATACAGCCTTTTTTACTTTCCTTGTCTTCTGTTTACCTTGTTTTTCCTGGTTTGTATATGTTTTTTATCTGTTCAGAGATGCCAGGAGAGATTCTGTTATAGTCAGTTTCATCACTCCGTAAGGTCTCCAGTGGGTTTGCTCGCTGCTTTAATTTCTGAGGTCTAGTCTGCGTGTCACTTTGATGGCCTTTTCAGCTTGGTCCGTGGCTGTTGTGAATTGGTGACTGGCAGCTGCTCTGGAAGCTGCCTTGGTGTTGCAGTGCTGGGCTGTTGGTCTCACTGGTGACATTCTCAACCCTGCGCTCTCTGTGTGAGCTTTCTGCCACATTCACATGGTTTAATGCTTTCTGGATCAGAGCTTTCTGCAGCAGTCTGACTGGTAGATTTAGTTCTCTTTGGACAATGTTACACAAAATGAAGCATGTCCAGCAGGTAACTTGGATTGCCAGCAGATCATCTGGAAGGACACAGGGCAGCACTAACCCTGTGGCTCGTACGCTTTCTGGGGATTCAGGAGACTTGACCTTCAGGTTGTTGCTCCAGAGTAGAAGTTCCAAGGAACTGCATCTCCGATTCTCTGCACCATCTATTTTTAGTGTAAATTCTTTGATTCTGAGACGTCTTGTAATCCAGCCAGAATGTGGAGGTTTATTTCAGAGCTCTTGGAGAATTAATGAAGGAGGTGGAATCCTTTGTCCTGATGCTGGTGTCGGGATGGTCTTGCCTGGCCTGGAGTTCTGCAGGATTCTGGCGGGGGGGAAGCAGGTGGCGGGAGGAAGGAGGTGTTCATGGTGGGTCTGTGTGTGCCAAGGAGGGCAGAGCAGCTTTCTCAGGGCAGGTGGCGAGGAGCTGCACGGGGACGCTGGCAGCCGCGGGCAGCTGCGGTCTCTGTGCGGGGGAAGGTGCTTGTGTCGGTCTCACGCGGAAAACCCAGTCTCTTCGTTTTCTCTCCCGTTCTCTCTCCCCTGATGCTCCTCCCTGGCATTGCCCCTCTCCAGACGCCTGCAGCCCCTCGGCCTGCTCACCTGCCAGGCAGGGAGACCCGCTTTGTAAGTGCCCGTGGGTGTGCGGTGTGCGCTGCTGCTCCCTGCTGCTCTCGCCCTCCTCCGGCCCCGCGTTCCCCGGCTGGGGGCTCAGCGCTCGCCACCCAGGTGGCGCCTGGGGCAGCAGCCTGGGCACCAGAGGCTGTTCCCCGCTGGCCGCTGCTGTGAGAT
The DNA here is from genome assembly GCA_025447755.1 of Corythornis vintsioides. NCBI lineage: Eukaryota > Metazoa > Chordata > Aves > Coraciiformes > Alcedinidae > Corythornis > Corythornis vintsioides. Next base: position 10,113 of record JAOEGS010006301.1, on the reverse strand, counting down.
GGCATCTGCGAGCGCTTCTGGCGCAGAAGCTGCCGTGCTGATGGCTTTGCTCGAGCTCAGTAGCAAGCGCAGAGGGCAGGGGACAGAAACAGGGGGCCAGGACCAGCAGAGCTGGGGAGGGCGGGTATCAGTGCTGGAGATGTGCAGGGAGCTGTCTCCTCACATAGCGAAGGATCTGGGAGAAGCTCTCATAGGTGAGCTCTGGACTGCTCCCCATGAGAACAGGAAGGTTTGGAGGGTGGGGGAGAGTGGTGTGGAACTGGGAGCTTCTTCCTGTGCAGGGCAGGCAGCAGAGCAGGAGCTGGGGCTGGGAGTTTTGTATTGCTTGTTGTATGGAGCAGGGTAAGCTGGTGGCCTCCTGTGCGCACTCCAGACTTACACCTGTGTTTCTGTTCTCAGGCTTCCATCAACTTCATTACATCTCAGGATGACAGTAAATCAGTAAGTACATCTGCCATAAATCTCACCATGGTGTCCCTGTGCATTCTTCCCTCACCCTGCCTCTGTGTGTGCTCAATTCCAGCCCTCCGAGTCTCACTGTTGGCTCTTACTCGGTCTTTGCTCCTCTGCTCTACCTCAAGTTTATACAGATGCACTAAGTCCTAAATATTGTGAATTTGAAAACTCAGTTCAGGTGCTTTTGCAGCTTTTATTCCTGTTTGCCCTTGCAACTTTCACTCTATTTTTTCCTGTCTTACTCTACTCTCTTTAATATTAGATGTTTTGTTGACATCCACACAGCATCCAGCAGCGATGACATCTAGGTCAAATCTCAGGCTCTTGTCTCTGCTCTTACGTCTGAATTTGTAATTGGAGTCCGGTCTGGGTTCATTTTCATTCCCAGCTTTTGCCCACACCTATTCCTGGCTGATGTTTGCCTGTTGCATCTTCTGTTCACGATGCTTATGTTCTCCAAGCTTTGACGTGCTCATGCCCTACCCCTCTGACCCCTGCAGCTGCTATTGGTATGGCAGCTTCTTCCTTGTGTCTTGGCCTTCTCTGTAACCCGTTGGCACTGTCATCACCCTGACCTTCAACTGTCCTAACTACTTGCACCAGAGGCATTGTCTGGTGTTTGCTCACCCTCCCAGCTGGCGTCGGCAGCTCAGGTGCATGGATTTGCCTCTTGCATGGCAGAGACATCTTCCTGCCCTAACTGCTAATTTCTCTTCTCTCTCTCCCTCCCCTTCCCCTGCCTTTGCCCTGCTGTGTGGTGTTGACACAAGCAGACCAAGCCAGGCGTCATTCAGCCTCTGGCCCGCGTGCGACAAAATGCTGCCTCACATAACTCGGAGGACGGGGACAGCCCCAATCCCTTCCAGCAACGTGAGCTGTGCTTCAGTATCCACAACTCTGTAAGTGGCCTGCAGTTCCTTCTTGCTAAGCTGTCTGTCTGCCCTAGGTTGCTATAGTGCCAATTCTAACAGTGCAACTAAAGGGAATTCGCTTTCTAACAGAAAGGAAGGTGGTGGTGCCATCTTCTCCCAGACTCCCAGTCACCTCTGCAATCCTCTGCAAACTGTTCTTCCTCCCAGATGTGATCAGAGGGGTCACAGGGAAGATAGATGAGGAAAAGACCAGCAAAGACAAATGTCGAGCAGTAGGATGGTCCTCTTGGACCTTATCAGGTGTTTCTGAGTAAGTGGAATGCTGCGGAGGGAAAATTTAAGAACAAAGGTAGGTTTTCTGCAGATTGTAGAACCCTGAATGGGTTGCCATGGGTGTTTAGGAGACTTCAAGAGACCAGTAGCCTTAAAGTATGCAGAAGTACACACCTGTCATTTTGTCAGCAGAAACACAATAGCCACTCTGAAAACCAAATGAGACTAACAGTTCCCTTCACACAGAGCAGGCCCCTGCAGTCAGAAATGCCAGAAAAGGACAGAACTTATCTTTAATTTTCTAATAAACTACATGAGTCTTGTTCAGCCCTAAGGGTCAGAGCCAATGGTGTAACTTCCCTGTTCCAGTCCCAAGCCCACCAATTCAAGCAGGCACACGCTAGTTGAGTTGGGTGGAAATCCCCATGGACTGGGACAGCAGGAGGTGTCCCCCATACCCTCTGCTTTGCAGGCTGAGAGGTGTCCAGTGTTTGCCCTGGCACCAGTGGTGATCTCTACCCTTGTCTCTGTCCCTGCAGCCAAAGCCGCCTTCTCCACCCTCTCCAGATGAGATGCCCATCAACGTCAAGCAGGCATACAAGACCTTTGCTGCAGTGCCCCTGTCCCACCCCCTGCTGGAGACACAGGTAACTGGTGCCAGTGGGGTCTCTGCAGTAGCGCTGGTCCCAAGGGGAGGCTGAGGAAGGAGGCAGCGGCTGCCAAGGACACCCCATTTGCTGTGGGTATCCTGCCCTTTGCCATTCACAGACCTTCCTGGCTTGAGTCACATTTGGTGTTGGAAATGTTAAGCAGGGTTGGTCACAAAAGGGATCTCTGAAGCCTCAGACACATCTGCGCAGCTCCCTTGTTGCGAAGATTATTTGTGTTGTTGAGGGAGAATTGTGGATTCATCTTCCCTTTTGTCCTTCTCTGTTCATTTTCATCTGGGAATGTTTGTCCTGTTGCAGCTGAACAGACCAAGGGCTCTGCTGCTTGTTGGCTTTGCCTGCTTCTTGATTCTTAAGGATATATTGGCTGGTTTTCGTGTGTGCTACCCATTAAACAAGTCAGTTAAAAATCCATACCTGTGAGACCTGCAGCTTCACAACTCACTTCACTCAGAACTGTTGAGCAGTTGTTACCTTGTCCCTGCAGGTGACTCTGCTAAGCTCTTAGGATTTCTTCTGTGGCAACACCAATATTTTCTGTTTACAGACATTAGCTTCTTAGCTAGAAGCTTTTTTAATTTTCTTGTTTCCCTTCTCTGTCATTGATCTCCTTACATATACAGAATGAAAACTTACTATTAGTTTTTTTGAGTGCCTTTGAATGAAGCTGAAGGTGGTCCTCTTGCTTCCTTCTTATAGTTCCTTTTCAGTTGTATAATTAAAGGATTTTCTATTTTGTATAACCTTTTGGCACTTCTCTTTTTACCTTTGCTGATTTCTTGTTCACAAATGGATTTTGTGGCTCAATGTCTTTTTCTGTCCCCTGTACTTCTACTTATCCAGTATCTGTTATTTTTTTCTGGTAAATACAGATTTCTTTCTTTCCTGATGGTGTTTCACTTCTTAGAAGTAAACTTTGATTGTTGCATGTTTGATTGAAATCAGTCTCAGCTTCCTCCATTCTAGACTAAGCCCTCTGCTCCTGTTCTTCACCTGGCTCCCATGTTTTTTACTTTCTGTCCTTTAAAAGATGTCACCATCTGTTTCTGTTTAGCCCTCAATTTTATGTAAATCTTTATCATTCACCATTTCTCAGCCTAAGGAGGCTTTGTCCTGTGTGAGCCCTGGCACTCTGTAAGTGAGGCCAGGCTGCTGTCCGTGGTGTTGCTGCCGCTCAGCTGGAGGCCCGGGGGAAATCTTTCATTTTAGTATGTGCCTGTTTCTCTCTCTTCTTAGGAGCTGCCTGGTCAGACCAGCATGGAGAATCCCAAAACTGCCCCAGAGGTGAGTTCTGGTGGCTGGAGCTAGAAGTGGGATGAGGACTCACAGAGGATTCAGGCTTTTGGGGCTTTGCAGTCACGGCATGGGCTGGGGGGCAGGAGGAGGAGGGTGTGGGGCAGTGCTGGGGTTATATGGAGAGGGAGGGCAGGAAGGAGGGAGGGAAGGAAAGAGGGAGGGAAGGAAAGAGGGAGGGAAGGAGGGCTGTCTCCCACGCCCCGTGTCACTGCCGCAGGTGGCCGCGCGCAGCCCAGGGGAGCTGCACAGCCCTGAGCAGAGATCCTTCCGTGAGAGGCAGAAGTACTTTGAAATGGAGGTGAAGCAGCAGCAGATGGACAAGCCTCCCAAACGTGTCTCCTTGGTGGGAGAGGATGACCTGAAGAAAATGAAAGAGGAGGAAGGTGTGTTGGAATGTGTGTGAGGACGTGGGCCCGTTAAGTGTATCCTCTCTCCGGGGGAGGCGTGGCAGTGCCCACTGGGAATCCAGCACTTCCAGAGCCCCAGGTGGTTATTCAGGAGGCCTGGGAATAGCTTGGAGTCAGTGAATGCTAAGGAGCTCTGTGATGCTCCCCTGTGGACTAGTGGAAGTGCTGTGGCCCAAGGGTTTCCTGCATTTGGTAAGCTCTTCTATCACATCTGAAGAAGCTACCACAACCAGGGTTGCCCATGACATCCTTGAGTAGTATCTGCCAGCAGAACTTTCACGGCTCAATATGCTGCTCTGATTTTGCACAGGACTTGCAACAGGCAGGAAAATTACTGCTGAAGTTTCTGATGTAATTTTCTTCTGCTTGAGAGCTGGTCCACACTGGGGCAGGGGGCTCAGGAGTCTGCATACAGCCTCCAGTCTGAGGACGAGCACACTCAGCATAAGGATCTGTTGGAAATCTGTAGAGTGTCCAGTGATGGAAAGTTAGTGAATAAGGAAGAAGGGAACAAGGGAATGGTGTAGAATTTGTCACATCTGAAGTATTAGAGGAATGGAGGAGAAACAAAGGAGTCCATGGAGAGAGAGGGCATGGACTTAAAACAGCATAGACTTGCAGGGACATTGAGCATAAGGACCTGCCCACAGGTTGCGGCCTTGTGGGGGTTTAGTGAGTACTTCGTGGTGTAACATGAGTCTGTCTTATTTTGGCAGCACGAAAACTGCAGCAGAAACGTACCCTTCTGTTGGAAGAAGAGGCAGAAGAGGATGAGGTGGTGAAACAGGTGCCTGAGATGAGCATGCAGTCCAGTGTCATCATTGAAGGAGTTGAGTACAAGATTGAGAGACTAAATGGAAGGAGCATCCAGGCTCCATCAACTCGGTAAGATGACTGGTAGCTCAGTATCACCCACATGTGTCAGAGGTCTTGGTATTAATAATTTTCAGGGAAGAGGGCTGGGCAGTATTTCCTCAGCAGAGAAACACAGAGGTTTTTCCAGCTCTTTTCAAAAGAACAGCTCCTTCAGCTGTGTGCTTGAGTATTTAGAGATGTTGATTTTTAGAAATAGCCAGTTCAAGATAAGCTCTGATGTTGAACTAGGCTTGAAGTTTTTTAGGCTTTTATTTCCTGGTTCTCCTGGACTTGTCCTCCAGGTTGTCTTGATGTTGTTTTTCTAATTGTTGGGCATAGAACTGGGGAATTTGAAAAGGCTTCTCATAAGTTCAGCTGAAAATGATTTTGTGCTGGAATAAAGCTGAGCTGTCTTTATGTAACTCTTTCTTCCGAGTCTCTGGTACATTCTTACTCTTCTCTTCATAAACACGTCCATCATCAGTGTTACAGTGGCTGAAAAACACGATTCTTTACATTAGAAGAGTGTGTGTGTTAGTGGATGGTGGCCCTCCAAAGGATGAAACTGTCATTCTGATGCTAGAGAGTGCAAATATTGATGAGATCCACAAGAAAACACTTGCAGCAGGGGAAAGGGAGCTGTTGAGCAAAACTGTTAACGGTTGCGTCTTCAAACTGAACTAGTTGTTGCTTTCTTGGGCTTGGATCTGTTGTGGACCTTTCGTGGGTGTGCCTGCCTGGGGTACTTTCTGAATGTTTTGCTTTAGGCCCCCTGAGGTCAATGAGAACAGCAGCTCACAGAGGAACTCTCTGGAAGAAGGAATCAAGCCTGAACAGAGAACCAACTCTATGTCTGGGTAAGTGGATCAGGAGTGTCCTTTGCCTAGGAGCTGCCTGATGATGGAGCAGATGGCTCCTCCTCCTAAGCAGACATAGAGTGTAAAAGGAAGGATTCTGTGGAGAAAGGGAAACTGACTAGAACCATACTCCCCTCTGTCATGTGCCCTTCTGCCTCCCAAGGTGATGTCCTTGGACGTGGTACTGAATATTGACTGAGGGTGTTGGCCATCACATTTTATCTTGAAAGCAGGCAGACAGGAGCTGTGGTGGCTCTCAGTGTTGCTCTCCCTGCAGGTTGAGCCCATTGTACGTGGCAGATGCAGCAGCCCCAGTGCGGACAGCCAAAGCTGAGCGGCGGCACCAGGAGCGGCTGCGGATGCAGAGTCCGGAGCTGCTGAGTGCTCAAGAGAAGGAGCTCTCTCCAGCAGAACGACGTGCTCTGGAGGCAGAGAAACGAGCCATGTGGAGGGCAGCACGGTGAGACAAGAACCTTCACTGTTCACTAGGTGCAGGAAAAGGGAACCTGCTGCCTGTCTTGGATCGTGTGGTGTTAAAAGCAGGGAACAGACAGAGCTTCCTGAGTCAGGTGTCCCAGGAGGGGGTGCAGTGTCTGTTCAGACAGTGCAAAGCACCCGCCACTTGGGTGAGCTCTTCTGCTTCTGGCAGCCTCATGGGTGAGATGCTGCTTAGATTTCAGCAGTGCTTGCACCTTCATGAAGACTGGAGTTCTATCAAATGGCAACTCAGACACCTTTAAGTGATGGTGAATCTACCCCTCTCAGCACACAGCTTCTCACCTCCTCTGTAATGTGAAAAAGATGATACTTATTGAAGCTGCAAGGTGAAAAATGGAAAGAAGATGTCAAATTTCCAGTGCTGCTAGGATGGAAAACTTGATGAAACCAAGAAATGAGCAGGATGAGGAAATTCTTATAAAAAAAACCCCTCTCATCACCCATGAAAGAGAGATTAAGCATTCTTTTGAAAGAAAGAGAGCTTACTAGCTCAGAACGTAAGGCTTAAAACTAGTGCAGGCATTTACTGTGTCCTGTAATTCCTTCTAAAAATCAAGCTGCTCCTATAGCTAATAATAGTTTTCTTCCCATAATGTTCCCGTAGGAAGCATTCAAAGGACAATCCGAAAGAGTCTCTTTTTGGGTTTGAATGAGAGCTTTTAGAGGAACAGAGCTGCTAGTGACTCATCCTTGACAGCCTGCTGGATGAGACCAGGAGTTGTGATACCCCTTGGCAATTCAAGTGTTCCTGCTTAGACATGGATGATAATGGTGCTGACAGCTTCTGGAGAGGTTCTGAGGGTGAAGAAATATATAGTGGAACCCTCAGTGAGAGCTGGCTAATTATCTAGGGCTTTGAGGGTGAACAAAGCTTCCTATTGTTACTTGATCATGTAGCAGATCTGTTTGGTTAGAACTGGACTCAGTTCCTAGTGCCAGAGCTTTTGCCCTTCAAGAAGAACTTTCTTGGAATGCTGCAGCTCTTTGTCTTGGATGAGTCCTTTGCCTTTGTGTCTCAGCTGGAAATTTCCTTTCTGAAGCATGGCCTTCTGGTGCAGTTTCACTGCAATGCCCTGTCCCAGAGCTGAGGTGTCACTGGAAAGCCTGTATGGAACCTTGATTTGCAAGAGAATGGTTTCTGTCATCTTGTAGCACATTTGTTAGACCTTTGAATAGTGGCCCTGCTTTGAGCAGCTTTTAGATCAGATCCAGATGTCCCTTCTAAGCTGAATTACCTTGTGAGTCTAAACTTGGCAGTCTCTCCTTGCCCAGCTCCTGCCCACGTAGATGATGAGTTGAGGGTGTCACAGAGTGCTCTGGCAGGATGATTTCCACCCCGTGCTACCGTTTCATGTTCCAGATACTGCAGGATTCTCTCTGCTGCTCTGATTCACTGAACCTTCTACTGTATTTGGCATCTCACACCTGTTCTGGTTGATGGTGCTCTCATGGTCCCTGTGTCACGACTTCTCAGCTGTTATTGTGTGCAAATGAAGGCTCTGTGTTTTCACACTGAGCCAAGGATATTTTCCAAAAGCCAGCCCTGGTACAGAAGCCTGAGAGGAAGGGGGTCTGCAGAGGGCCAGAGCAGGTGCCCCTGTGAAAGGCTAGAAGCCACACAGATGTCAGGGGCAGCGTGTGCTCACTGGCCACCACTTGGAAGATGCTGGCTGGGGACTGAGACCACCAGATCCAAATTCTTGCTCTGGCATATAGTGCCTTATGACACTGAGTCCTGCTGTGCTGCAGATGCATGGAGGGGACTCCAGTAGCATTTCTCTGTCTCACAGGATTGCTCTGAGCACTCAGTGCATGAAAAAATGACTGTCACTATGATGCTGTGTAAGCGCCGCAGTGTTGGCAGGAGCAGACGTCTTGCACGGGGTCACAGCTCAGTGTTTTCACCCCAGAAAATCCCAAACTCCACAGTTTTATCTGATCCAATAAAACAGAAGTTGTTTGGCTTCTTCTGAAAGTCAACATCGCTGTGCTTGGAGAGGTGGGAGAAACTGATCTGTCATCCCTTCCTGACTAGATGGCAGGGTTTTCTCTTCCTTACGCCTGTTTGTTCATACAGTGAACTTTCATACAGGCTTTATGAGGGAATGTCAGCTCTGATTCCTCCTAAGCCTAAGCATTAACATATCCAAGGCATGCTGCAAGAAAAGCTTTGTTTAAGATGGGTGTAGAAAGGAGAAATGTGACATTGCCCACGCAAACCTTTGAAAGCAAAGCCATTACAAGAACACTGCTCGTGTCACAGAGTGTAGACCAGCTTGCCTCAGGACTCTGTTCATCCCTTCACTTGTTACTGTTGCAAGAAGATAAACTGAAAAACTGGGGGATGTATTTTTTTAAGTGATCACATGGTATGTTCCACTGTACGGTCGTTTATGGGCAGGAGAGAGATCCCTGCATTGCAAACCTTCAATCTAAGTACATTTTGTTAATGGAAAATGGACCAGTAGAGGGAGAGGCTCTGAGAGGTAAGGACACATCTGACAAGGAGATGCTTCTTGCAGCAGTCTTGCTTTGCATTGCCAATTTCAGCATTGCTGTTGTTAAGTTCTGCAGATCAGGTCCTCAGCTGCACTGTGCTGCTGATGCCAAGGTGGGGCTTTTTGTTCAGCTCTTAGGGAAGTGTCTGGCTAAGTCCTTGGGTAGGGGTAGGGCCTCACTCACTTTGTCATTGGCAGGAATCAGTCAGTCACCATAACATGCTCCTTTTTGTGAGAAGAGGGTGGACTGCTCCCTGCTGCCAGTGCTCTCCCAGGATGACCAGGCCTTTGCAGGGTCCCTCTTTTGTAAGAGCTAGAGCAGGCCCCATGACATGATGGCAGCCAGGGCTCAGGTCTTCTTGCCAGAGTGTGCTGTGCAGAGGGAGGACTCTGTTGCCCTGCACATGGTGCTGCAGCCTCACTAACCTGTGTTTTCTGTGAGTGCACTGGTTTTTTCTGAGTGTCACTGGTTTTATTACTTTCTTTCTAATCCTCTGTCTTCTGCTTCTTTCCAGTTCTCTGGTCTGTGTGCTGTCACTCGTGACTCCATCAGTTTGCACCTTCTTGGGCTTTCCTTTTTCTTCCTGTGTCATCAGCGCTCTGCCAGAATATGTGATGCACTCCCCTTCCTCCCCCCAGCACACTTCCCTGCGCCCTGTGGGGACAAACACCCTGGGGCCCGTGCTCCAGAGGTGTTCTGGGCGTACAGGGTGCTGGCATTCGTGCCCTAGGATGAGTGTGACTGAGAAGGTGTCCCACACAGGAGGAGGGCGGGTGTCCGGTGAGCGCTGGCTGCGTCTCTGCAGTTCCCGGTGATGGTTTGTGGTTGTGTTCACCTGTGGCAAACAGGCCTTTCTAATCTGCTGGTCTCTTTGGCTTCCCCGTTTCTCAGGGCCAGACAAAGGTGTGTGCTGACAGGTGGTCAGGTACTTGTATGCAAATGTACTCCAGGACCATTGGATGTGTGCCCTGTGCTGCCTCAGGCTGCCTCGCACATGCACTTCTACCTGGGCCCCCACCTCCTGGGCCTCTGCCGTTGGGCTGCTGGGTGTTTCTCATCCTCTCCTCCTGGCCCGGCCCATGGGCAGGGCAGGCTCTAGATGCTGAAGCTCCAAAGGCCAGTGCTTCTGGGCATGCCATCCCAGGTTGCTCCCTGGAAGTTCCTGCTGCTTCCACAGCAGTTGGTGCTGGAGAGGATCAGATACAGGAGCCTGTTCGAGTCAAGGTTTCCCCCATCTCAGACCCACATTCCTTCCAGACAGGGTGTGTTCCTGTATCTGTTTCTTTCTTTCCCTGTGCTTGTCTGTTGCGATGTTCATCACCATCATCTCTTCCTCCTCCTTCCTTCCTCCTTCCTTCCTTCCTCCTTCCTTCCTTCCTTCCTTCCTTCCTTCCTTCCTTCCTTCCTTCCTTCCTTCCTTCCTTCCTTCCTT
>JAOEGS010006300.1:17808-29465 GCA_025447755.1 Corythornis vintsioides | reverse complement strand
AAGAGGTTTAAGGTCAACACAAGGAAGAACTTTTTCACAGTGAGGGTGACAGAGCTCTGGAACAGGCTGCCCAGGGATGTTGTGGAGTCTCCTTCTCTGGAGACACTTACGACCTGCCTGGATCTGTTCCTGGGTGACTTAGTCTAGGTGATCCTGCTGTGGCAGGGGGGTTGGACTAGATGATCATCTAGGTCTTTTCCAACCCCTAACATTCTGTGATTCTATATCTGTGCATAAAATCACAGCACAAAGGAATGAAGTCCAGCTGTGCACAGAGCTGGGAGAAGGGAGGGAAGGATTGGGTCCTTGGGTAGCTGAAACACACTGGAAGAAAATGAGCTTCATCCATGGCTGAAGCTCTGGGAGCCTGACTGGAGAGGAACCACCTCCCAGTGGGAAGAAACACCATTTGCTAGACAATATTGTGCTTCTGTACCTGTTCACTTTTCTCCAGTTAAGTGTCCAAGTATATGCTTGGTGTGGAAAGAACCTTTCCCTCATTTCAGAACTGTGAGGTATACTAAAGCAGCTTTCCTTGTGTTCAAGGGGTTGGTGCCATCTACGTTCGCCGTCGACCACGCGTCAGAGTCGAACCCCTGCAAAGTGGGGGAGGGCAGGAGAGAGGACTGAGGTCTGGGACTGTGCCCACTCCTTTAGCAGTGGGCTTGGGGGCAGCATGTGAAGTGGCAAAGCAAGAGATGGAGGTATGTGGCAGAAGATACTTCTGGATGCCAGAAAATAATATAATGGGGCCAGTAAGGTTGTAGATTCCTTTAAGGTCTTTTTGTGTCTGTGTGCCTGAGTTAAATTTGATTCTTGTGCTATAACATGAAGGAAATGTTTTGAGATCTTAAGGATGTTTTGGGGTAATTGGGAGTTGATTTGCAGCTTTCTTAAGTTCCTTTTTTCTTGAAGTGGTTTGACTCATGGTTTTCTACAGCAGTTTTAGTGAAATATTGCTTTAAGTGCTTGTATCTCTCCAATCTGCACATATGTATTAGCAGCATCTCTGAATGGATATAAATCATGTTTATGTAATGTGTATTTAAAAAGAAAACCAACTTCCTACTCCATTATCATGCCTATTAAAGGTATAAAAGTTCAAGGTTACTGCAGCTTTGCAACTAAGAAGTTATCCTTTTTCCTATCTTGAACAGTAAAGTTTATTTTCTAGGCCTGGTGTCTAAGTCTCTCTGTGCTGTCATATCTGTTTGTGAGCATCAATGCGTTCTTAAAGCTGGAATGTAGAAATGCTTTAATACAATGTTAATGGGATGGATAAGCCAGACATCTGTACACGTCAGATTGAGCTTCTTAGTGGGAGACAGGCAGAGACCTGCTGTCCAAGCTGGGTGGTTATGGAAGCCTTGTTAGAGGCTGGAGAGCTTCCGGAGCCCAAGTTCTGCACAGGCCTCAGATCTGGATTCTCTTCCTTGCCTGGTAGAGCTTTGGTGTTTCTAAAACAAGATAATATTTGAGAGGACCTTGTTTCCTTCTAAAGATTTTTCAAGCATCAATTACATGTGTGCACTGGAATTGGTGCCATACCTTACTGCTTTTTTACTATAAGTGATCTCAGTTTTTAGTCTAGAAGGAGACCCTGCATGTGGGCAGCAATCAGTGTAGGTACCTGTAAAAGCTGAGTTTGAAGTAATGGGTGAGTCCATGTCTTTGTGTAGTACAGTTTGAATGCTCCTTCTGAAATAAGGGGCACTTGACCTTTCTGCATTGCAAAAGGTCTCATCTTACCCATTACCAAACTTGTCTTCAAACGTGAAGAACTTGGTGCTCTTATGAAAGCCAGCTTGGCAGCTTGTATGTGTGGGTCTTTCTGAATGGTTTGGAACATTTTTGATGGCTGAGCTGGCTAGGACCAAACTGGTACTTGTGTTTTAAAACTGTTTGTACAGTCGGCAAAGGTTGACAATTTATTTTTAAGTTTCAGTTTTGTTCTTTCCCTAGTCTGACCAAACCCAGCTACTTCAGTCTGCTTGTGGCTGGTGACCGAGTCAAACTGTTATTTTGGCCTGTTTTCTGGTTTCCTTACTAGTATGACCATAAACGGATCTCCCAACTGGCAGAACGACTGGTGACAAAGATAATGAGTGAAGTTCCCGACGTGGTTATGAATGGAGATAGAGAGCATCGCTACCCAGGTACCATTAGCAAAATCCTGAGCCTGTTGGAGCTCTTGAGCTGCTTAGCTCATGACCACCAGTGAAAAATGCACTTTAACTGCACATTGGACAAGTACTGCCATGTGGGGCAAGATGCGCCCTAGATTCAGCTAATGGATGTTCATTCTATTTTCATTTGTTTGTATGTAGGATGCATCAATTTATCTTTTGCATATGTGGAAGGAGAGAGTCTTCTGATGGCTCTGAAAGACGTGGCTCTTTCTTCAGGAAGGTAGGTGGAATATGTGGGAGGGTAGCAGCGTCTTTGGGAGAGAAAAATAACATCTGCTTAGTGGAGGTGCAAACTAGGGAAGGGTGCTCTCTGTGCCTCCTATTTATTTAATGAGTCAGCCTGGCACTGACTGCCTTCCAAGATGGTGTTTCTCTAAAGTGGCACATTTCAAATGAAGGTCAAATTTATTCTTTCTGAAAGAAAAAAAAAAAAAAAAAAACCCAAACAAAACTAGGGAAAAAACCCCAATAAATTAAAAAACAAACAAAAAACAAACAAACACAAAAAAATACCAGACCTACAGTTTCCTACCCACCAGCCTTGCAGACTCGTTACCTGCCATCTGAGGAGCCTTAACTTATAACTGTCAGTGACACTTCAATTCTAAAGGCTACCAGCATTTGAGCAGCTCCTGTCCTTCAGTGGAATTTCACACCAGTGGCAGATTGTAATTAGAATCTAGCAAGGCTGGACAAATAATCGAATTAAATTAGCTCATAGTGTCTGTGCTTAATGCAACAGTAGCAAGATAATTGAATACACTTTTATGGAGCTCTGCTGACTCCACAGCAGTCACAAGCAATGTTTCTGTTACTAAGACCAACCCAATGGTTCTGATGGAGTTAGTGGAATGTACTGATGCCCTCCTGTGCTCACCAAAGTGGTCAGCATATCCCCGTGAGAAATATGCTGGGCCTGTGAACAGGAAGAGCAAGTTTCCACGTGACTAGCTCTGAAACTGAACACTTGTGTAATGTGAAAATCTCTTCTTGGCTCTACTTTGTGCTCCAGAGCACCACAAGTGCCGCTCCCCTTCAGGCTGCGTGTTGCTACCTGGAAAACCGAGTAACAACATGTAACCAGTTTTGCCTGCTGCTTCACAATGGGAGTTCTCTCTACCAGTGACTGTGACTAGATCACCTTGCTCTGGATTCTGCTGTGCACTGTGTTTAATTTACTAGTTCTGCTGCCAAAAAGCAGCTTGTGAAGTCTCATTTTCTTTTTTTAATGTTCTTGTTTGTATGTTAACCTTCTCTGGCTAGTCCTGTCTTAGCTCCTTTTTTTTTTCCAGGGCTTTCACTTCAGTGACCTCTTAGTCTGCATTCCTCCTGCTTTTGTTTGGCATTGTGGTTATTCTTACCGTGTTAGCTGCGTTGTCTCTTTGTACCTCATGCTTCTCATTTATTATCCTGCCCCTTTCATTCTTTTTCACCAGCAGCAGAAATACCACACTTCTTGCTCTTGAAGATAACATTGTTGTAAAGAATCATAGCAGTGTTGTAACTTTACATGTCTGTAAGTGACTTTTGTTGGAGGAGGTTAGTGAAGTGTTAACTCAGTATAGCATCTGCACAAGAGCAGGAGTTGAAATTTTCCTGCCTTCCCTTCCCTTTCCCAGTGCTTGCACGTCAGCTTCTCTGGAGCCTTCCTACGTTTTGCGGGCGATTGGAACAGATGAAGACTTGGCTCATTCATCTATAAGGTGTGTGCAGAGGCCTTCCCTAATGCTTCCAAATATTTTACCTTTCTGCTAAAAGTAGGTGGTGGATTTGCTGCATCCATGTGAACCTTATTTTAGTCCTTACTGGTTTCCTTTTGGTTTAGATTTGGCATTGGTCGTTTCACTACCGAAGAAGAAGTGGATTATACAGTGCAGAAGTGCATACAGCATGTTAAAAGGCTTAGGGAAATGAGGTGAGCCATCTTCTCTTTGAATGGAAAGACTTCTTCATCCAAAGAGTTGGATTTAGTTGAAAGTAACTGCTTCAAAATTCTAGTGGTGTCTCTGTATATAAGCAAGTGGTGCTGCCAGAGGGGTAGTGGGCCTGATCTTAGCAGAAGTGACAAGTTTTTAAAGAAACAAACCTGGTAACAAACCTTCTCCCAGATCCTGCCTTTATCAGGGAAAGAACATGAGTAGGGTAAACACATTCGGCAGCACCTAGAGGTTTGTGAGCTGGAGATGGTACTACTGCATTTGGGTCTTGGTAATTTGTATTACTTTGATGCAACTTCTAACTCACCTGGACACTGTCAGATGCAACGGCTCAGTATCAAAGAGACATGGATACTTTTCCTGCTCCTGCTTTGGGCATAATGAGGTGGAGCACCCACCCCCTCACCTCCTGTATTTTGGGCTGAGGACACAGTTGAGGACTGGCTATCTGAAGCTCACTGGCCTCTAGAAGGGGAAGATGGGTAGATAAGTATCTAGAAATTTATTGTGTAGTTGCTGAAATTGTTTGGGTATTCTTGTTGATGTTGCCCAGTGCATTTTAACCGGGCTTCACTTGTCTCCTTTCTTTACAGTCCTCTCTGGGAAATGGTACAGGATGGAATTGACCTCAAAAACATTAAATGGACTCAGCACTAAGAAAACTTCACTATCCATGGACTAGATGCAGATGTAGATTTAAATGCATTTTCTGTACATTCCTGAACAAATTATGCTGCACTTCTGTATTTTTGACACTTGCAACGTGACTAGAAAACTGCCCTTTCTCATCACGCAGTCTAAGAAGCCAAAAACAAAACTAGTCTTTGTCCTGGAGGAAGGCAGGATGATAGAAGGGCCATTGCATTTATATTGACACACAGAGAAATTTTTGCTGTTTAAATTATTTCCAAATAATTTATTTGGAAGCTTCTATTGAAATGAGAAAATGTAATGAGCGTGTTACCCATAGGCCAGTGGAGTGCTGGCGAGAGGCTGTTGCTGCTCAGTGCAGACTATCCCGTGTCACTGCTGTGTGTGTGTAGCACAGCCACATTGCCAGGCCTCCTCTGTGTGGGGCAAACATCCTGCAGTGGTGGCTGGTCTATGCCTCTCACATATATGCCTCTCACTGCAAGAAATCCTCGGACAGAAAGAAGCTCAGCATCTCCAGAGGAAAACGAACCCCCTGTGTGGCTGTGTGCCTTTGCACTTAACTTGTATGTGCAGTGAAGAACAATTGTTTTTTTCTGAAACAGAGTGGTTTGGGCTCTTTTTCCTTGCTTTTGTCTTTTTTTTTTTTTTTTTTTCTTTTGGTGATGCTTCTACAGACCAGTGTGCATTGATCCAAAACATCCTTCTGAGTTACAGACCATATGATATAATAATGATGCACTTTGCTGACCTCTCCACTGAGTGTTTGCTATGCAGGTTTTTTTCTAAGTTCGGAAAGTAAACTTCAATGACTGGAGGAGGGGGATGGGCAGAATCTGTCAGCTTCAGTTGCAGTACCAGTTTGGAACATGAGTGGTCTAGGTGCTGGGAGAGCAGATAAAGTTCAATGTCTTAATGCAGTCTGTTTTTTCCTCCCTGTGCATTGGGTGAGTCCTTTGCTGTCACTCAGAATTTGCCTACAGGCACTTGGCTTCTGTCACTTCAGGGAGCCTTGCCCAGCTGAGCCTGGCTGTTTTGTCTGAAGATAAGAACATTAGGCTCTGGAGTTTTCTCAGTGACAGACTGTGCTTCTGTCTGACAGGAGACTTCCATGGGAATCCTTTCCCTGCAAATGCTGGGGGAAAGCATCAGTTTAAAAGGGTCTGGTGAGATTCATTCATATCAGTGTTTCTCCTTTCTTTGTTCTTTCTAGTAGGAAACTTAACCCCGTACTACCAAGTGCCTTTGTTTCAGTTGCATAAGCAGACAGCACTTAAATTAGTTTTGTTGATTGATGGATGCTGTATTTGCTGCTGAATTTATTATACCCTGGAGAGAGCACATCTTCAGTTCTGGGTGGTATCTACCTCGAGGATGAACTGTGTCATGTAAAAGCTGAAGCTAAGTCTCACAAGATGGATTGTGTTACAGAAGCTTGTGTTTCGTTTGCTTTTGGGGTTTGTTGTTTGGGGTTTTTTTCTCCTTACCAAGGACATATTTGGTTGGTTGTAATGTAAAGCTAATCATCAGTTGTTCTATTTGAAATTATTAGCCTTAGCAGTTTAAATATTTTAGGGCTGGAACCTTATATTTCATCACAACATTTTTAAACCTACCATATGCATAAATAGCTTTCAGAAGTGGTGTATCTATTTTGTTTTCTCCTCGTGCCATATATATTTTCTGGATTTAAGCATGTGATAACACTTTCCAAGCATGTTTTAAAACTGTGTATGAAATTGTTCTTTGTGTTTCATGGATGATAAAAAAACTATAGAGAATACTTACACTTGGCTACTTTCAGTCTTTTCAGATCCACCTTTCTGGTTAAACTATGCAGCACAATCAATAAGTTTCTGAGTTGCAGCTTTTCATTGAAGAACAGAAAAAGATAAACTCCTACGTTTTCTGTGAACACTGTTAGAAGCTCTTTCTGTCATCAACTCAGTGTTAGACTTTTGATGAGTCATTCTTCTCAAACTCAATGCCTGATCTGAGATACTTGTTTGGTTTTTTTTTAAACAGCTTAAGTTGAAATTATTTTGAGAAAAGGGAGACCTGAATCTTAAAAATTCTGACCATCTCTTACGTGCCAAGATTTAAAATATAAATTCCATATGAAAAGGTTTGGAAAATTCCCACTTAACAAATGTTTGTTTGAAAGTGCATATAGGACAAGATAAGGAAAAAGTTCTAGTGGCGATACTTTTCCCCATGACAGAAAGAAGTAAAGACAAGGATGAGTGTGTACTTGCACGCTACTGAATGCAGTTAAACCATTTTGTTTAGGGAAGGAAATATTTTTTTGGGAGGAGAGTATTTACAAATGGGACTATCTGTAATGAGCACGTTAGGTTGCTGTGGGGTTTGGAGGACTGTGCATGTGTGTGATTAATTGGAACCATCTTCAGGGCATTAAATGAATACAAGGTGAGGATTGTCACCATTTTGCAAGTGTCATAAATATTGAACCAGTGTAACAAATGGGAATCAAATAAACTTTCAGTAATGTAACGTGGTTAGGTAATGCACAAAGGGAGAAAAAAAATTCTACTTAATGGATTTTAGGGTTTCTAAATGCTGGTAGAGCATATAATCTACAAAAATTAATGAATATTCTTCAGAAAGAATAACCCAGAATTAGACAGTTACCTGTTCTGGACAGCAGAGAAGGAAGAGGGTCAGTTAGCAGGTTGTTGACAATGTTACAGAGCCAGCCTCTTAGTACCACTTCTTAGCTTTGACCTTGCATCTGCCTGAGCCATGAGCTTGCTGTGCTCTGCCTGATGTGACATCAGTCTTGGTCTGACTGTTTTCAAATTATTTCTGCTAACACCATGAGTGCCCTGTGCTTTGAAATTACACAGGTCCCCGATGTTCCTCCTACCTCTGAAACAGCCCCAAAAGAAAAGGCTGGCACAAGCTGCTTTTAGAATGAGAAAAGCTCATAAAACGAACAAAGTGTTTTTGTGCTGAGTAGGTGTAGTAAAACCAACTCCTTTTAATTTTTAAAAGTAACGATAAAGGATCAATAAGGCACATCATAGCTGACAGCTTTTAAGCATAGATAGAAATGAGAGCATTTCTGGGAGGCCTCTGTGAGGATTATTGCTGTTTAACATTTTTCTTAATGAACTGGAAATAATTAAGACTTGCAGTTGACACATAGTAATCAGAAAGGAAAATACAAAGTAGTATGAATCATTTAGTAATCTGGTTCATTCATCCAAACCATGTCCTCATATAGGTGAAAGACTAGAGGTTTACAGACGGTATCTCTAGGGAGCCTGGGATTTTCAAAAGTGCAATGCAAGAAGGAAGACCTTTCTATTTCAGATGTGGAATCAGCACAATGAGGGCTGGTTCCCTCAAGCTTTACTTAAAGTCCTCTGTAATTTTTTTTTTTCTATAGTTGCACACCTAACACCCTGCTTCAGTCTTTGTTTAGGTAGAAGAGACAGATAAATTAGAGTTGTCTCATTTTTTCTCTGCTTGCCTTCCACCACTTGTGCATCACAGGGGAGCAGAGGGGGCAGGAGCCTTCCAGAGACACTTTCCCCTGCTGCTTTGGTACCTAACTGCATCATGTTGCCAGCTCCTTTTTTATATATCCTTGGTCACTTGGATTCCTCCTAATGCTAGTACAAGTTTTTCCCCTCTTACTTCCTCTACAACCAACTCTTCTGTAAATCACAAGTAACTAAATGTTCTCTCCCTGTGCAAATCTGGATAGGGCTGAGGAGATGGAACTGTGGAAGGTGTGTCACAGGCATCTCTTCCAGACTTTGCTCCAGCACAGCCCAGAATGCTGGAGAGGCAAGTATGTGCTGGTCTGTGAAGCTGCCTGGGGCATCAGGATTTGATCTCCAGTGCACCTTCACAGAGACAGTACAGACACAATCTAAACAACTACCACGTATTATGTAGCTTGGTCCTCTTCTTTTGCTGGTCTATGCATTCAAATTCACAAGTCTCACCACTAGACTTTATGTGAGCCACAAAAAAAATGTGGTGACTCTCCATGTTTCACAAAAGCTGAAAAGTTTTAGTTTTCTTCTGACCTGGGATGTTCCAGCACCACCCTTTCCTATCCTAAACCTTCTCCTGCTGCTGTGCAGCTTGGGCAGTGAGCCCCAGGCCTGATCCCATAATCTCAGACCAACACATTTGCCACACAGTTTGGCCCGGGTTTCAGTTAAGTGGTAAAAAACAACTAAGTTACCTGAAGTACTGAAGTCTAGGATTTGCTGGAAGTGTTTGCAATGTGAGCTGGCAATTTGTTTTCATTTGTTTCTTGCAACATGAGGAGAAACTTCTTTCCTGTGAGGGTGAGAGAGCTGGAACAGGCTGCCCAGGGAAGTTGTGGAGCCTCCTACTCTGGAGGTTTTCCAAACCCACCTGGATCTGTTCCTATGTGGCCTGCCCTGGGTGACCCTACTCTGGCAGGAGGGTTGGGCTTGCTTATCAAGGAAAGGCAGGTTGTGCTTGAAGAACCCGATCGTCTATAACCAGGTAACCTGCCTAGTGGATGAGGGAAAGGCTTTAGATGTGTCTGCTTGGACTTCAGTAAGGCCTTGGACACTGTCTCCACAGCATTCTGCTGGAGAAGGTGGCAGCTGCTGACTTAGGTGACTCTTCACTGGGTTAAAAACTGGCTGGATGGCTGAGCACAGAGAATTGTGAATGGAGCTAATCCCAGTTGGCAGCCAATCACCACTGGTGGACGCCAGGCTGAATATGAGCCACAAGTGTGAGCAGGTGGCCAAGAAGGCCAATGGCATCCTGGCCTGCATCAAAAACAGCATGTTCAGCAGGAGAAGTGATGGTGCCCCTGTACTGGGCACTGGTGAGGTGCAGCTTGAGCACTGGGTTCAGTTCTGGGCACCACAGGACAAAAAAGACACAGAGAGAGTCCAGAGAAGGGCAATGGAGATGACAAGGGATCTGGAGAAAATGTTGGAGTGAGCTGCAGTTGTTAGTTTGGAGAAGTGAAGGCTGAGAGGAGACATCATTGCTCAGTAGAGCCACCTGAAGAGAGGTTGTAGTGAGGTGGGTGTTGGTCTCTTCTTCCAGGGTACTGGTGGTAGGATGAGAGGAAAAGGGCTCAAGTTGTGCCAGGGGAGGTTAAGGTTGGAAATTAGGGATTTTTTTTTTTTTTTTTTTTTTGAGTGATGAGGCCTTGGAACAGGCTGCCCAGGGAGGGGGTGGAGTCACCATCCCTGGAGATGTTCAACAAACATCTCTATGTGGCACTTCAGGACATGGTTTAGTGGTGATAATGTTTAGTAGACAGTTGGACTTGATGATCTTGAAGGCCTTTTCCAACTGTAATGATTCCACGATACTATGATCTCCAAAGGTCAATTCCACTCCTACCATTCCATGTGGGGTCCTATCACCCAGCAACGGCTGTCGGGCGGTTCCGCGAGGGGTGCCTGGCTGCGGCTCCGCAGGTCACTCACAGGACACTGCGCCGGGCTGCGTCACTGTGTGCAGGGCAGCGGCCCGCAGTACTGTCTCTGACTCTCCCTGTCACGCTGGCGCGCAACGGGAACAACCGTTCTCCGCAGGGCTCTTTTGTTCGCTGGCGGGTCAGGCCGGGACCCCCCGCTAGGGGATCTCCCTCATCTGATCCTGCCGCGGGCCTCTCACCGCCGCCCTCAGCCTCCCTCCCGCGAGCGCCGCGCTGACGAGGACCCGCGCACCCACCGCCCGCCCTCAGCGCGGCCACGCCCCAGGGCGGGGTAGGCGGCACGAGACCCTGCGCGCTCTGGGTCCTCTTCCCCTGCTGCGCATCCTCTCACCCGGCTCCGCCTGCCGTATGCTCCGCCTCTTCCCTGGCGGCGGGTGGCGGCCCCGCAGCGAGGCGGCCATTTTGTGGCGCTGCGCGATCGGTAGCGCTGGGCTCGGCGTGGAGCGGGGCCCGGGGCGGTCGGCTCCGTTCTAACCCTTTTTCCCCGTACAGATCCCTCGGTAAGAGCGCGGTGGTGCCCGGGCGGGCCGGGCTGCCTGCCCCGCCTCGCGCTGCGGGCTCGCGGCGAGGCGAGCAGGGGAGGCGAGGGGAGGGAGGCCGGCCAGGCGCGGCGGGCGCGCGTCCCCGCGCACAAAGGGCCGTGTCAGGCGGCGCCTCCCGCGCCGCGGGCCTGGGGCGCTGAGCGGCGGCCGCTGCCGTGCTGCCTTGGCCTGGTGCGCTGCGGCCGCGAGGCCCGTCCCGCGAGCCGGCCCTCGCGCGCTTCCTGCCTCCCTCGCTCCCTCTCGCCGCGCCTCCGCCCGCGCCTGGCGGCCCGCGGAGCTGTGCGGCCGGCGCGGGCAGGTGAGTATGTGCGGGCCGAGCGCAGGCGCCGAGATTCCGGCTGGCGGAGGCGGCCGAGTGACCTTGTGACGGCGGGGCCGTTGCGCGGGCCCTGTGCCGGCGGCGGGCGGGTGCGGGCGGTGCCGCGTCGGTGCGGGGGTCGTGTGGCCCGGGCGCGGCGCCTCGCGGTCCCGGAGCGGCGGTGCCGCGGGAGTTGCGGGCGAGGTGCCGTGGCCGGTGCCTCGGCCTTGGGTCGCGAGAGGTGGAGGTGCGTGGCCGGTCCCGGGGGATCTCGACCGGGCACCGGCGGTTGCTGCTTGCCCGGCCCTGGGGGAGGAGGCGAGGGAAGCACCCTGCACTTAGCTGGGAAGACAGTCTCTGGTGCTTGCGGCCCTGTCAGCGCTCATCAGGGCTACCCTGTAAACAGCAGCGAAGTTTCCGTGCAGTAACGTAATGCTCTTCTCCGCTAATAAAAATCAGCTCTAAAAAAAAAAAAAAAAAAAAAAAAAAAAAAAAAAAAAAAAATACACCCAAAAAAAACCAACCCACAACAGAGTTGGAAGGGGGTCCTAGAAGTGGACCAGGATT
>JAOEGS010006300.1:0-17798 GCA_025447755.1 Corythornis vintsioides | reverse complement strand
ATTCATCGGCGCGCAAAGCCGGCCCTTTAACAGAAAAAAAAACCACACCACAAACCCAAACAAAAAAAAAAAAAAAGGCGAATAAATATCAATGCCCCCTAAAAAACTCAGTCCACATGAGTGTTGGAAGTGGGTCCTAGAAGTGCACCAGGATTCTGTGTGAGCATTCTTCTGAAAAAACTCTCGGCTCTGGCTTTACTCAGTCTTAAAGCCTTATCCATTCTTCGCAGTGGTTTTCTTACCCACCTCGATCTGCTGGGGCTGGGTAAAATCGGCAGGTTGTTTCCTCGTTGGACTCATCAAGGTTGTTTCATTGGCGGTTTTGTTTCCAGTGGATGGTCGCCTGTTCTATGTAGCTGGTAGGGTGTTGTGTCCTGGTGAAGTTTCAGAGGGTTGGTGTCTGTGGTGTGGGAGCACCTGTACCCTGGCTGGTGCTTCCCTAGTTAATATGCTCTTGTGCATTGGTTTGATTGGAAGGGATGTCTTTACCTGAGAGTGATGGATGGCGCTCTTTATATAATGTTGAGAGAATTGGTTTGATGGAATGTTTAAACAAAGGGGAGTTTTGCACCACTTTCTGAAGATTGCTGCTTGGTTTTACATTGTTTCACATTCTGGCCTGGTGTTTTAGTCCACTGCAAACTTTCAGCTTGTTTCACAGTTGTGAAGAGGAATATATGCAACGCTGTGGTTGCTGTACTGGAAATGTATCAAATGAATCTGGGTCTTTCTTCCAAATGGAAAGCTATTTGTGCATGAAGGATTTATCTGCTTTTTGAAGCAGGTGTGTTTTTTTGCATGAAACTGTTTTTCAGGTGATTATCTTCTTTCCTGCATTGTAAATTACTCTTTGATACTGTTAGGTATGAAAGTATGTAGTTGAATCCTTATAATGTAGGATTGCTTGTTTCTTTTAAAGGTCTAATGAAAAGTTCTTACTTTCCTAAATAAATTTGCCATTTTAATACAAGTCTGAAGAGCGTAGTTGTATACTTTGTACTTGTAAGTCTGCTGTTAATGTCCTGGAAGATATGTGAATATCTGTGCTTAAAACCCTCTGGTAGGGACTTTGTGGATGGCTTGGTAGTACTTCTTTCTCCTTAAGTTCACTTTGGTAATGATGCTTATAACTGAAAACAGCTTGTTTGGGTTGTGTGAGGAGAAGGCAGTTTTTTGTTCCTAATGTGATTCATTCCTGGATAGTTTTCCAAATAATCACAGTTTTAGTATGAGATGATCTACTAAGCAATGAGAGAGCAAGAGTTTTCCATCCTTTCATATGTTGCCACTTAAAATGTTTGGCTCTTTTGTTGAGTTGTAATCCTAGGAAGACACGTTTTTATACGGACTTAGGAAAAAACGGGCGTGCGATCAGGTTTTGGATAATAAAATGACAGCTTACAGCTGTAAATACAGTGTTTTGGTGAGGAGCTCTTACTGTGTGCTCAGTAGAGGTGACTGCCTAGGGGTAGCTGTGAAATGTCACTTGGTTTCACTGGTTTGTGTGACCCCTGAATAATTCTTCCCATGCAGCTCTAGGGAGACTCCATGAGGTGCGGCTTGTGTTGCTTTGTCCCAGTAAGAAGATGCAGTTGACAGATTTGATAAAATTCAGGGCTTTCAGGTATTTAGTTCTTCTTCTTTGCCTCTGAAAGAGTGATTTGTTCACCTCCTGGTGATGAGAGAATTTCAAAGAATCTTAATGTTTTCTGGTTCTTTTTATACCTGTGGAAGGCGTGTTCATGTCTCAGACCATACGAAAACCACAGTGCAATTACTGACAAGCAACACAGAGATAAGGTATTAGAAAATGCATCTTACTCTTGTGGTTGTTGTATGTTGCAGTGCCTTGTGGTGGTCACAGGTTTGAACTATCTATATATACAGTTCTTTGTGGACTGTTACTGCTGTTGTGTTGCCTGCATTGATTTTTGCCTCCATTTATTCTTTATTGCAGTCTAAAAGTTGGTTTTAATTGGTTGCCCACAGGATTGGCTTGGCTTCTGCTACTTGTTAAGAAAAAAACATCTGTCTTTGCAGGTAAGAGACTTTGAATTGAAGACTTCTTTATATGCATATTGAGTTTATCTTAAAGATTTGAAGCTTTTGGAATCTGTGAATGGGTACCAAAACACTTGAGTCAAATTATTTGTAGCTAGTCTCTTTACTTTGACTCTCATTGGTGATGGTGGCTCTGGCAATGTTGTTCCTGTGAACAGAATCTTCTGCCAAGCTAATGTTTTGTTGTTTCTTCAACATGTGGTAGTCTGGAACATGCTTCCAGTTACTTTGCACCTTTGGAAAATGTAACTACTTTGCTGTAGACCATGAGTCTGCCTGTTTCTAACTTGGAGTTTAGAAGTGTACAGCAATTGGTTCTTAATGGGTTTTGCAGCATATAAAGTGATCAGATAGATTAGCTCAGAGGTGACTATCTTAATTGAGTAGGTTGATTTTAGCCTTTAAAAAAAACCCCAAAACTGTAGACTGCAGTTTTAACTTTTCCTAGACAGTCTCAACCTGGATACTTCAAATTCTTCCTACAATACCAGTGTTATTCCACTTCTTAGTCTTTATGCAGGAATTGCCCAAACTGGTGTATGTGTGTGTATGTACTGCATGAGTTTTGTACTAAATATTCCCCAGGGACCATGGTGAATCCTCTTAACTTTTCTTAGTTTGGAAAATATGTACATCTGAAAAGTCTAGTCTGGTGTTTTTATCCGTATGACCCAAATTTTTGCTTAATTGTACTGACCAGCACATAGATGGCTGGAGTCATGCTGAGACATGTAAGCACGCTGCTGAGGCTCATCAAATGAGTTGAATCAGGTTCATTGTCAGCAGCCCCTTACTCTCCCTTTTTGATCTCTGTTTACTAATGGGGATGGCTAGTACAGCTCTAGGATTTTGTGCTTCTGGTCCCTCAAAAAATAAACCAAAGACACAAAATCAGAACAAAACCCCCTTTTGCCTTGGAGTACCTTTTTGTACAGTGGAGGAAAAACCTGGGGACACCTCTAACAGCCCAAGAAAAAAGCCTTCAGAGCACACTCCCCAGGCATGTAGCCTGTTCTGTGTCTGAGGTGACTGCTGCTTGTGCCTGTATGTTTATCTCAACAAGTGAACAGTGAAACACTTGAGCTTTGCTTTTTCATTAGTTTGAAAATTTGAGTGACTGGGTTAATTGTCTCTTAAGTGCCTTTTGGAAAAAGTCAGACTTGTGAGTGCTTAGAAATGTGAAATGTGGCCCTTTTTGTCCTTGTGATCTTTACTTAAATAATGGAAATTAAATGAATGCTTTATTCAAGTGCTGAAATACTGGGGAAAAAAAAAAAGTAGTTTTGAGTTGACAGAATTATTTTTTTTTCCAAAAATATTTGTCGGAGTAAAGTCCTTAAAATTCTTTTTATTCACGCCATGCTACTGTTAGCTCTTGCTTAATAGCAAGTATTTGTTTACTATAATTTGTGGAATGAACTCTGCTGGAGTAATGCAGCTAATTTTTCTAGCAACTTGTATGCCTAAGCATCTGTTTGGGTTTCTTTCTTTTTAATAGTGATTTAGTGGACCCAAGGAGAATTCTTAGTAACAAAAACTTCAAGATACCTCTTCACATTTAGAATGAAGTTTTGAATTTAGTGCAAGATTGAAACACTTGTATTATCCCAGAAGTTATGTAAATGTTCAGGTGCTTGAACTCTTAACAATTCTTTTATGTCCTTATCTGGTAATTTGTCTTCTGGGCTATATTTGCAGAATCATTAGTAAATGCAGTTACCTAGTAGGTATCAGTTCTGATCAAATAATGATGTTCTAAAGCAGCAGAGCTGAACAGAAAAGCCTTCCCACATTGTTTGTTCAACACCTGGCCATATCACATTGTCACCCTTTTTGCATTATCAGAAATGTTGGAAGTGACTAAAAGTAATTTCCCATTTACACAAGAAACTTCAAATGTCTCACTTGTGATGCATAACAATTTCTGAAACCCTTTTTTTTTTTTTTTTTTTTTTTTTTTTTTTTTTGTATAATAGGTGATAAAGAAAGTGCAAACCTCCTAGCAAGATTGTTGTTAGTGTTATTTTAGTTTTCAAAGCATAGGTGTAAAAACAGGGATGCTTTTATGCTGCTGGCTTGCCTCAGGATCACCTAATTTAGAAGCAGTCGTGTAGCATACTGTAGTAAATTTAAGTAAACTTAGGTTTCACAATCCCATTTAGGATGGCTTCCTTAAAGTAGGCAGAATTTTCATTTTAATTGCTGTTTCAGAGGTTGCTACTCGTGTTAGACAAATTTAAAATAAAGCTGCAGGACCATTGGAGAAAAAAAACACTGTTTTAAAATGGTGCAAAAAAGTTTTATATGTTTTCTTAGATGTGCACATAACAGAGGTCTTACTTTGACCTGTTTTTTCACATGGGCATGTTCTGTCACTGTTGGGAAAATGATTGGGCAATGAACTCAAGTTACATTTATTTCTTAGGGACAAATTTAAGATATTGCTTTTGTTATCTTGCTGTGGAGATTGGAAAGTTGCTTTAAAAAAAAAAAAAGAAGAATCCCTGAGGTTTAGTATGTATTTTTCTGTTGCCACCGTCCCTTGCTGGAGTAGGGGTTTTCTTAGGGGTATATAAAGCTGGATTTTTCTTAGTAGACTTTCTCATGTTAATCTTGGAAGCCCCAGTCTCTCAAGGTGATGTAGTAAGGAAACTGACATTCACAGCATGTAGAGAAGCTGAGCTGACTTGGTACCAGTGGGCTTGTCTGCTGCTCCTTTGAGGGATAAGGGTCCTCCAGACTTCACTGGTGTCAACTGGATATGGGATGATGCCCTGTGATACCCCAGTATGTTTATTAGTGTGTGGAATAGGCTAGTGCTTGTTTATTGGGAAACAAAATACTTGAAAACCCATTTGAGTAATCTGAAGTTCCATCATGTGAACAAAAGAATGGCCTCTGTTTTTCGCCCTGTAGAAGAACTGTTACCCTTGTTTTCATGAAGTACTGAATTCAGCCTTGCGTGATGTGATTAAATTGTTGGATAGTGGCTTTACCTGGTAGTTAAGGATGTGTTCAAGGCATGCCTACTCTAAAGCAACTGGAGGACTTGGAGAGGCAAATGCAGCTGACTTAGGTTTGGCAGGATGCTGGGTATGATGTTGGGCTGAATGGGAGATAGTTGCTGTTGTAGCTGTTCATAGCCTTTGGGTTGTACCTTCTGGTTCGTTCTTGATTTCACATGTTTAGTTAACACAATTTTTGTGCCTGATGGGAGTCTTGGAGGCCTTCTGTACAGATACTGACCTGGCTTATACTTACGAAGTCCAGAAGTTTCAGAGGTGAAGTGGCTCAGGTGCTGTTGCTGATGGTCTAGATGAGAGACTGGCTTCTGAACTGATGTGTTGTGCTAGGATTAATATGATGCTTTCAGTCTTCACTGAAGGCTTGTCAAGAGTGAGAATTACCCAGCTTCATGTTGAACTTCTGATAGGGCTTGAGGATGTTTTGTAGAATGTGTACAAGGTAACAGATTTTGTTTGTTCAGAATTGATCCTAAGGTTCCACTAACCTCAGCTGTAGAGGGAAAAGGCATTTACTTGTGCCTGAGACAAAAAGTGCAATATTAAGACAAAACATATGCAAGTACTAAAAAAAAACAAACCTTGGTTTTGAAAGATGCAAATGTCCATTCAAGATATGCAGAGGTGTTACTCTAGGTGAGGTCTGTACTGCCACAGAATGTCTGGGGCTAGTTTAACTTAGCTTCATGGTCACCTGGACCTGCTGTCTTTGCTAGGAGAAAAAAGATCAGTATAATCTAGGTGATTCCTGGCAGGATGTCATGTGAGTCCCACTGTTGATAGTTGTCCATAATGGACTTCTGTTCATACCCAACCCACAGTTATGTCTTTACCTGTCAGTAGATAAAATCCCTCCCCTAATGAAAGGGAACTGTTTATTTCCCAAAGGTGTGCAGAATCTTTTTCAGTCACTTTGCCAGATACAGCGGACACCGTATTGGCATATGGTAAATTAATGTTGTTTGCTCAGCTAAAATACTCATTTTCTTTACAGTCCGTTAAATATTCAACTATTGATACAATCTGATTTTTGCTTTTCCTTGGGTATGTTTTTGTTGGGTGTTTGTTTTGGTTTTTTTTGCTGTTTGTTTTTTTTACTGATACTTGTGGGTCTTTGTTATTTTGGAATTTCTAGTGCAAAATATATACTGATTGTGTTGGTAAATGTTTAAATACTTCAATCTGAATGAAGTAAACATGAATAAGGAACTTGGATTATAAACGCACTTAATCTTTGCAAGATGCTGTCGGGTGTATGTAAACAAATATAGTAGATGGTGTCTATAGGTAATTGCATGGTGTCATAAACAGTAGTCTGACATGGCCGTTGCCTTTTCTCATCTGCAGGTGTGTGTTGTTTCAGCGCAGCATGGCTGTGGTCATCCGCTTGCAAGGTCTCCCGATTGTGGCGGGGACCATGGACATTCGCCACTTCTTCTCTGGATTGACCATTCCCGATGGGGGCGTGCATATTGTAGGGGGTGAACTGGGTGAGGCTTTCATCGTTTTTGCCACTGATGAAGATGCGAGGCTCGGTATGATGCGCACAGGTGGTACCATTAAAGGGTCCAAAGTAACGCTGTTGCTGAGCAGCAAAACTGAAATGCAGAACATGATCGAACTCAGTCGTAGGCGTTTTGAAACTGCTAATCTAGATATGCCGCCAGCAAATGCTAGCAGGTCAGGACCACCACCTAGTTCTGGAATGAGTGGAAGGGTTAATTTACCTACTACTGTACCTAACTTTAATAATCCTTCTCCTAGTGTAGTAACTGCTTCCACTACTGTGCATGAAAGCAATAAAAACATATCCACATTTTCTACTGCCAGTATGGGGACTGCACCTCCAAATCTTGGGAGTACCTTTGGTAGTCCAACGTTTAGCTCAACTATACCTAGCACAGCGTCCCCAATGAACACAGTACCTCCTCCTCCAATCCCTCCTATCCCAGCTATGCCGTCTTTGCCACCAATGCCTTCTATTCCCCCGATACCCGTTCCACCTCCTGTACCCACACTGCCTCCTGTTCCTCCAGTTCCTCCGATACCCCCAGTTCCCCCTGTACCTCCAATGACACCTATGCCTCCCATATCAGGAATGCCTCCTATGAATCCTCCACCCGTAGCACCTTTACCCACTGGAATGAATGGGTCTGGAGCAGCAGTGAATATAAACAGCGGCTTGAATCCATTGTTTATTGGTCCCATGAATCCTGTAAATCCTATCCAGATGAATTCTCAAAGTAGTGTCAAGCCAATTCCAATCAATCCAGATGATTTGTATGTCAGCGTTCATGGGATGCCCTTTTCTGCAACAGAATCTGATGTGAAAGACTTTTTCCTTGGGCTCCGTGTGGATGCAGTCCATATGCTGAAGGATCATGTAGGTCGAAATAATGGAAATGGACTAGTTAAGTTTTTTTCTCCTCAAGATACATTTGAAGCACTGAAGCGAAACAGAATGCTGATGATTCAGCGGTATGTTGAAGTTAGTCCTGCAACAGAGAGACAGTGGGTGGCTGCTGGAGGCCACATAACTTTCAAGCAAACCATGGGTCCCTCTGGGCAGTCACACCCTCCTCCTCCCCAGGCTCATTCTAGGTCCAAGTCTCCTGGTGGACAGAAAAGGTCACGGTCAAGATCTCCCCATGAGCAGGGTTTCTGTGTTTATTTAAAAGGTCTTCCCTTTGAATCGGAGAACAAACACGTGATAGATTTTTTTAAAAAGCTGGATATAGTTGAAGACAGCATTTATATAGCTTATGGACCTAATGGGAAGGCAATTGGAGAGGGTTTTGTTGAGTTCAGGAATGAAGCTGATTATAAAGCAGCTTTGTGTCATCATAAGCAGTACATAGGGAACCGCTTTATTCAAGTTCATCCAATCACTAAAAAGGCAATGTTAGAAAAGATAGATATGATTCGTAAAAGATTGCAGAACTTCAACTATGACCAGAGAGAAATCCTCATGAATGCTGAGGGAGAACCAGGCTCACCAAAATTGTGTGCACATATATCTAATATTCCCTACAACATAACAAAAATGGAAATCCTTCAGTTTCTAGAGGGACTGGCAGTAGAAGAAAACTCTGTACAAATTCTTGTTGATAATAATGGGCAAGGTTTAGGACAAGCACTGGTTCAGTTTAAAGCTGAAGACGATGCTCGTAAGGCAGAGCGTTTGCACCGTAAAAAGCTGAATGGAAGAGATGTTGTTTTGCGTTTGATAACTGTAGAGGAAATGAGAGATATTGAGAGGAACCCACCATCTCAAGGGAAGAAGCTGCTGAAAATCCCGATACAAGGGAACGCGACTGTGCCGGTAGCACAGGGCACTGCTGGGGACGAGCACGCCTTCTTGGGGGGAAATGCTAAAGATGCAAACAACGGTCCTCCGTTTAATTTCCCTGGTAACTTCAGTGGGTCTGGCACATTTGGACCCCCTCTACCACCACCTGGAATAGGTGGCTTTCCTGATTCTAGACCAGGAATACCTGCAGTTGCAGCTAGTGGTTTGCCTGGTGCAGGTATTGAGGTCCCGGGTTTTGCAGGTGGCCCTGGAAATTTGAGTGGACCGGCAGGTTTTGCAGGGGGTCCTCAGACTTTTGGTAATGGTCCTGGCAATTTAAGTGGACCACCTGCCTTTGCTGCTGGCCCTCCAGGAATTGCTAGTGGTCTTGGACACTTAAGTGGACCTCCAGGATTTGGACCTGGACCAGGAAATATACACATTAGTGGACCCCCGGGCTTTGGCACTGGGTCTGGGAAGCCAGGACCAACGGTCATTAAAGTGCAAAATATGCCCTTTACTGTTTCAGTGGATGAAATTTTGGATTTCTTTTATGGTTATCAGGTGATCCCGGGTTCAGTGTGCTTAAAATACAATGAAAAAGGCATGCCCACTGGAGAAGCAATGGTTGCATTTGAGTCTCGTGATGAAGCTATGGCAGCTGTTGTTGATTTAAATGACAGGCCTATAGGCTCCAGGAAAGTAAAACTTGTTTTAGGGTAGCTGTTAATATGAAGTAGTTGTAGAATAGATATTCATAGTGCTGTGATAAATGCATCCGGATTGGTTTTTATAGTATTTCCAGGATAGAACCTGTGGATTGTTTAAATTGTAAAGCAGATTGGTTTGGAGAAGGCAGAGCACTGGGTCAGCCATACGTGTGAAACACTGTGAGGATAGACGCAGTGGATCTTCCCATGCACACACGTGCAGAAGCTGGAGGGATTCTTACCATAGAAGTTCGTCAGACTGTACTGGACATGGTGCTTATCCAGGAATCTAGGTTGGCTTTATGTAGCTTGGATAAGGGAAAATAGATTAAGTCAGTGGAGCTCTTCAGTGGGTGCTCTTGCAAGCCATTGTAAAATAGATAGCTATTTCTAGATTTGGTTAAAAGCTGGCTGAATTTGCTTTGTTTACAGGTCAAAGCTTTGTTTAAAGTCCTGATTTTATTCTGCAACCGAATGAATTCTCAGTGTACACAGGTTAATTGTTTTGTGTATGTATCTTTATTTTTTTTCCAAGATTTTCACTGTATGAACAGTTGAATTATGCCCATTGCTGATGTGTCTACCAAACTAATTCCTCTAAGTATGAGCAGAACCGTTCTGTAAAATTCAAGCTGTTCTTTGTGGAATAACCTTTAGTTATTTATATATTGCAATTATAACTGTGCAGAATAAGACTTTTGCCACGAGTACAGCTAACCTCAAACATTATCATATGAGTTTTATAGTACACTTATAAAAGATTTGCAGTAGAAGTAACTGCTTGAAAATACTCATTATTGTTTAAGTAGCTTGATTTGTTAGGATTACATGAATCAGTTGGGATAGGACCTTTGACACTAGTTGGATATTGATGTTGTATTTCTCACGTGTCTTGAACTCCTTATGTGGAGTCTCTGCTAAGAGAACCAAAGTGGTGATTATTAGTAGAAGATTGGAGTCCAGTTAAAGTTTTAAATAAGCTTCTATGCGAAAGAAACTTTTCAGCAACTCTGTTGTGAATTACGGCTATAGGTGAATTCAGAGATAAAATTTATTTTTCTCCAAAACTTGAAATCACTGAGTTAACTATTTTTGCAATAAAGTTGTGCTGTCGTATTCAAAGTATGTGAAGAGTTGCCATTTTCTTTGCTGTGCAGTAAAACCTTCCATGGGAAAAACAAGAGAATTGGAAGGAAGTAATTACACAAGTAAAAAGCCAATTATTTTTTTTTTTTTTTGGTGGGGTTTTTGTTTGGGTTTGTTTTTGTTGTTGTTCATCCTTGCTTGGCTTACGATAAATTGTAAGACTTGGACATTGCCTGAAAAGTCCTGCTCTTCCCTGCAAATCATTGTACTTAAACATAGTAAACTTTACCATTTTGGCTTTTTTGATGAAGAAAACCAGTGCCTTTTGGTGTTGCATATCATGGAACACTGAAGTGTATGGTCAGGCAAAATTGAGAGGTGCAAGTGGCAACAGTTTTATTCACGTGGTGTTTAGGAGAGATTTGAAACCCTGTGCGGCGCTGCATCCCGAGAGGATTTCCCAGTACAGGACTGTGGAAGGATTGTATAAAGGTGTACTTCAATAAAGAGGCGGTCACATTACATGGATGCTTCTGTAATTCATTAGCATAATTTTGTTTTGACAGATTACTAGGTGGTCCCAACTTGGAAAAGTTATGTGATTTGTATATACTGTTTAAAATTAAGCCTCCTGTTAATAAAACTGTCTGTCTCTGAAGCTTCATGTTACGCGTTTCAACAGTCTTTGGGAGTAATGTTTCAACAGCAGATTTTTTTTTCTCCTTTTTTCCTTTGAAAGTCTGAAAGTACTCTTGCTGATGTCAGAAAGATGTGTGATTAGGAGTCAAGCCTTTCAGTTTATTTTTAAAATTTTGCTCTTTGTTTTTTAAACAACTTTTATTAAAGTTTCATACTATATTGGAGTTATTTGGGTGCTTGTTTATTCATGTTTCACATTAGAATAAAATTACTGTAAAGGAAAACTTGACTTCATTGTTCACAGAATTGATTTAAGATCTTAGTGTCTGTTGACTTGCAGAAAACAGTGGTAACTTTTTTCTTTCAAGCTCAAATGCATCACAACAATGCTCAGCTTGTTGTGAAATGTACTTAAACTACAGGTGTCTGGATTAGATACCCAGTTTTGTGTTTCTGCTTTGATTTTACATCTTGATCCTCTTGGTAAAGGGTACAGGGCTATTAGTGTTTGTGTGAGGCATGGCAGGTGCTGCGGGACACGCTGTGCCAGTTCCTTGGGACTTTCTGAAAGTGCAGGTTGGTTTTGGAAATCTTTCCTTTTCTTCTTGATTTTATTCTGTATGGCCTACAGATGTTTAAATGCTTATCTAAAAAAAAAAAAAAAGTGCAAACCAATGTGAAAAGTCATTGGTTGTGGGAACACAGATATGGATGGAATGCCTAAGTGGAGAATTTAGGATGGGAAAAGAGCTCTTTATCTTTCCAGGCAGCTGAGGCTCCATATCTTTTAGTGTAATTCAGTAATAAATTATTGGGTAACTATTCCTTCCTTGAGACTAGGCTTTCTGAACAGATAGGAAGATGCAGCATATTTAGTATGCTACATATTTAGTATGCTACATTTAGTATGCTAGCTGTAACAGTACAGCTGCTGTTCTGTTATGGTTGATCCTTTAAAGCCTATGTAGAGAAAAGTTTATTATCAAGGGTCACTTGCAAATGCAAGTGTTCTGTAACAACTCGCTTTCATGTTAGAGGCAGCCTGAAGCTGAAGCTGCATGTTTGCTAAAATAGGAGGGATACCTTTATATTAACAGACTGTGTGGCTAGGTTTGATAAAATGGCTTACTGTGCAAATGCTTGTACTTGTGAGCAGCCTTAGCAATCAGGGGAGAACTTCTGAGGTCCAGTGTCCATACCCGGGGACGGTATGGAACAGCCCCTGGGGATCCACTTCAGGGCTGGCTGCCGCCAAGAGATGGCAACAAGGGGGAGAATCTTCAAAGGGGTGCTGCTCAAAGTTGGTTTGGCTTTGATGCTTTGAGAGTCAGGAACGACAGCCTCCTTGGAACAATGCGGTGACACTGATGTCCCAATGGCTTCAAGTTATGGAAAGAAGGTACTTGTGTTTAATTGGCTCAGTTGGTGATTTTAGCAGTTTCTGAAATGTTAGTGTCTAAGTCCTGCTTAAAAAAAAAAAAAAAAAAAAAAAGTGGCGAAGCGTTCTATTCATGATGTGATTTTCTGTTAAACATATGTGTTTTGGTTGTCCCATTCCCAAGAGAGCATGAATATAAATTATTGAAGGAGACCTACATGGAAGAACTGCAATCTTAGATGAGTGTGACTTCAAAGTTACCAAGTTTTGAAGCAGTTACATATAAATGTCACAGTCAGATTTTGGTTTTACCACAAGTCAATTGTGTAATGAGACAACATTAAAGCCAGTTCTTCATTGATTAATTGTCGTTACATTGTAAATACAGATTTGTGAGAAGTTTGAGGCTTTGTAGGTTTAAAGAAAACTGAAGGATACTTTTTTTTAAAAAAATTCTCACTAGCGTTTCTTTCATAACATTTACTGTTTTCCTTGAATGTCTATGCTCTGAGTTTGTTGTGAGTGGAGAGGAAGATGAATGCAAAAATGAAGACTAGTCATGTGCCTGTTGACACTGAAGTTGTACCTTCTAAAGAATGTCCATGCTGGTCAGTTGTGCTGAACTGCTCAGACTGTCTTGAAAGGAGTTGTTGCCTGTGCTGTGTGAAATTAGCGGCTTGTTTTGCTGAGAGTATTTTGGTGCACCAGACTGCAGACTGTAGAAAAAAAAGAATTTCTGTTGCCTGGGCACACCAGCGGTGTGTTAATCGTAAGTAATTTCAGTTTCTGAATTTTTGTTCCTTCTCAGTCTTCTGCTGTGGTAATTCCAAAGCTGCTGCTTCCCACAGCAAATGCTGCCAGTCCTCGGCGTGTTGCTGCCTCTGAACCATTTGGCCTGATCTGCAGAACTGAAACAGATGCATATTCTGGAGCCTTAAAGCCTCTGGTTGGAAAACACACTGCTCGGGGGGCAGTTCTAGGATGATTATCCAGATACGTGGGTTAGACCTCGAATCACAGGATTGCATTTCCTCTTTAATACAGACTCTGGTGCAAACAAACTGATTTTGACAAGCTAGTTGATGGGAAGGAAGCAGTTTTGAAGCTTTACTGGTACATGGGAAAACTTCAGTTTGAGTCTAGAGATACACAAGTCGGGTTTATGTCAGTTCACTTCTTTAGTGAAGGTCTTTAAAAGAAAAGAAAAATAAAAGCTGCTGCTGCAGGAGGGTTTTCAGAAACAGCTTTGGGGCTGGCAGCAGCGCTGCTGAATGTATTTGCTCATCTTTGCCCTTTTGCAGGTTTGCTGATGCTCCCTCCTGTCCTGTGGCTCGTGTTTTTTCATGGTTCTGGGAAAACTGAGCTAGAACTTGTGTACAGAACAAATGACTCTTCCTCCTGGTGGAAGAAGTGAAACTGTTAAATGCCTCTGCAGGAAGAGTAACCTTGAGGGGTTCCCTTCCTATCTGGTTCTGGCAGTGAGAACAAGTAGTTGAAAGATTTGGCTTCCCCGTGGAATGAACATCTGTTGGTTAGTAGTATGCATTGGACTTCAGGTTTGTGGCTGTGTACTGAGCTCTGCTACTCTTTTCGCTATCTTATAATCAGGTAGGTATGCTGTAGCTTTTTCTGGACAGATGATTGTCAGTAATTTTCTCAGAGCTTTGTTACTATGTGGAATGTTTCGGGGAGGGGGGGGTTGGTTGTGGTGTTTGTGCAGGGAGTACTTCCCACCTTCTCGAACTGGCTGCTTTTTACTCATGGGTATAAATACCATATGTGAGGAAAGCAGCCCTAAAAGTGCTCATTTGCCACAGCTCCTGACTGAATGCAGGTGTTGAATGGTTTAACTGTGACACTTTTCACTCACTGGCACTCCTGTGTAGTTTCCTTTGTTACCATTCTTCACTTTTAAAATACTTATTCACAGCATGGCAGCTGGGGAGGGAAGCAACCAGATGAATTCTGACCAGAGTTACTCTACTGCTTCTGTATAGTCAAACCTTATTGCATTGTGGCTGTTGTTCTCTTTTATGCTCTCACATCTACAGCCTTAAGTTCCAGCAGTCTTACCTGTTACTTTCCAGGTATATTAAAGTAATCTTCCAGAAACTGAATAATTTCATTTTAACATTAGTCCTATTGCCACAACATCCATTTTCTAACTCTATTTGCTATTCCCACACCAACTTCACTGTTTTGGAATGTCTTTTGTTATGAGTCACCAGTGAACTAGATTGTAGCTCCTCATTCAGATAAGAGATCACAACCAGGATAGCTTCAAGGTTTAGAGTGGGGATTTTCTTTCCAGTACACAGCTGAAGGACTACAATTTCCCCATAAACTTTAAAATGAAAAAGTTAAGACCTGAAAGGCTTGCACAGGGGAAACAGGAATTTATGCTTCCTAAAACTCTCTGCGTTGGCATAGTCTGTCTTTTTTTTGGACCAGTCACTGCTTCTGGAAGGCTGGTGACTTTCTGCAGTCTTTATATTGCAAGTACAGTATTGTTAACCAAATAAGCAGTAGGGTGGTATTGGATTCCTGACCATATCCAGGTGGAACTTCAGGCAGCGAGTTCCCAGCTCCGTCCATTAGTTTCATTTCAGGCATTCCCATTAGATGTGACTATGTGGATGGAGTGGTGCTCTGTGTGACAACCAAAAGCTTAGAGATGCTTTCTAGTCACTTAGAAATGAAAGCAGGTTTGGAAGGAAAAGAGCTAGTCAGAACCTAAACTACCTTGAGAATTCCCTTTGGGTCATTTTGGAGTGCCTTTTAGGATAAATTTCAGAGGAGTGCTGTCACTAAGGTTTTTGAGCCTCTTTAGCTCCTGCTCAGTGACCTTGCTGCGGTGGCATCTCCTGCACTGTGCCTGTAAGAATAACTTCAAGCAGTAATAAGAGTAAGTTTTTTGGAAACCAAAAATGCTTTGGTTTAAACAACAAAAAAATACTGAATCAATGCAACCTAAATCCTAATATAAGCCCACAGATCACATTACCTCTGTGAAATGTCAACACTTTCCAGTGCAGTGACTGGACTGAATTGGGCTGTGCCATCAGTTAATGATGTTCCTGTGAGAGGTGATGGGAACCCCTGTCATCCAGCTCTGCACCAGCCTTGTGATGGGTGGTGTGTGTGGCCTTCCACTGGTCTCCTTGAGAAGCTAGAAAGAGCCTGTTCTGCAGGAGTGTGAGCAGCCCTCACTCCGAGGCTGCTTGCACGTGTACCATGAGAACAGATGCTGTTTGAAACTTTGTGATGAGTCCCTCTGCGGCTGCATTAGATCCAGGCAGAATCCCTATTGGTGAAGGATCTGTGGTGCTCAAGCAGCTAAATGGGTCTGATGCTTTATCCTGGCTGCTGCCTAGGCAGTGTCTGAGCTGTTCCCAGCTTCTGCTCAGTGGTGGTGACTCCAGCTCCCTATCTTGGAGTAAATGTTACTTACTTCAGGCTTTTACAGCTCTGATGTTGTCTCTAGACTTTCATCAGAGAATCTTTTGCTCAGAGAACTTCTCTCTGCCTTAGTTTGGTCCTATTTATTAAAAACTTGTTGTAACTGTTTGACTTTTGAGAAAATAAAGACACTACCTGGGGGAGTCTTAAGACTTTACCAACACTGACTTTCCAACTGAATGACAACATTCTTTTAGGGTAAAGTATGGCAGTACGTATACTGTGAATAGCAGACATGGAATAACCACTTAAGGAAATAACCTGTTAGCAGTTGTGGAATCTCCCCTCAATGCAGAGAGGTTGTATGGTCATTGGCTCATTAGGTGCTGAGAGGAGCAAGATGCCTTGAATCCAGCGTCAGCATGGGCTTTGCTTTTGGGAAGCTTTCATCGATGAAGTTGGATCTGGAGGAGAACAGAAAAGGGACATGAGGTCAGTGTGGTGTTTTGTTGCCTTTAAATACATTGTTAGTTTGGATGCGGGAAAGGAGAAACAACTTTTAAAATCCCTTGCCAAATCCCCTTCTTTGTTCTACTTCCTTGAAGTCGGGTTTTTGTGGTAGTGGCTTTTTTGTAGTAGTTTGTTTTGAGGCACCATTACTCCACAGCATATTAGGATGGAAAAGTGACAAAGTTCATACTGCAGATGGTAGTAATTAAGTGACAGAAAAGAACTATGGGGGTGTGAATATCTTAAAAAGAAGCATATGCTTGAAAAAGAAGAACTGAAAGGCAGTGTTGGCGTAAGAG
This sequence comes from Corythornis vintsioides, assembly GCA_025447755.1. Classification (NCBI taxonomy): domain Eukaryota; kingdom Metazoa; phylum Chordata; class Aves; order Coraciiformes; family Alcedinidae; genus Corythornis; species Corythornis vintsioides. Next base: position 1,404 of record JAOEGS010006300.1, on the reverse strand, counting down.
AGGCTGAACTTTCAGTGACTAAATTGATGAAATTAACTTCTTGGGAGCACTGCAGAAGCAATACACAGGATTTTTTTTCCAGATACTATTTCACGAGGAGCTAGATTGAGGGTTAAAGGCCATAAAGAAGAAACACATGACTTAATTCAGGCTGTGAGAGTGTGATTCTGTAATGCAGAAGTTAATGAGAAGTTGAAAGATTGCTTCTGCTTGATGTCCTTAATTTTTTTTGGGAAGAGTTGTCTCTGTGCAGTAGTAATTCCAAGACACCTGAGAACAGCCTGAAGAATTCATCTGGGATGTCAGGCTTTTTCTGGAAACCATCCAGTAGTGCAATGCAAATGAGATATGCAAACTTTTAATTAACTAAGTGGGTACTTTGTGGTCACCCGAATGCTTCAGTAATGTGAGTTTGTTTCATAAAAGAGCAAAAATAGGTAAAAAGCATTGCTGGTGTGTTTCTTTTTGAAGTCCTGCTGTTCCCACAGTGTGTATTAATATTGAGAGATGGACCTGAATGAGTTTCTGCCTTGAAGCCACTTGTGTAGCACCATGGCTATGCTTGAGGCATTGGTAAAATCATGTGGACTCTCGAGTACGTATGGGATGCTTTAGATTTCCAGCCTTTGGGGAGGATAGAGGTTGCTAGAGGGATTGGCAGAATGCCAAGAGCTCACCCTCAAAAACTGTGGGTGCACATGAGGAGTGGTATGTTGAGGTAGGTGCAAGTGAAGATGCAGTGGAGCTGAGGAACCAAAGAGGAGGAATATGGTGTAGTCTATATAATACAGTCTACTTCAGGAGTTAGGAGTGAGAAGTGGAAGAGCTGTAGCCAGCTTGTTTTATTTGGGGCATGGGACAGAATGGTTTTCCTGTTTGTGCCTGAGATGGAAGGAATGAAGCCTTACCTGAGAAAGGCAGACTGCAATGTAAAATGATGTGCGTTTGGGGCTGCTGTAAAGGTCAGTGTGACTGAGCTTTTAAGGCTGATTTTTCAATTAAGTTGTTAATGACAATTTGCTAGTAACTATTTGAGAATCATGGAGGGAAGTGAAGCTGGATAAAAATGAGAGGAATGAAAAAAAAAAAGGTTTGTTGTGAGAAGTCAGTGGGCACTTCTAGGACTACAGTTGTTGTTCCAGCTTAAACCAAATGAAGAATTTATTCCAAAGCCCCAACCTGCTTTAAGGTAGTTTTTTTAAGGAAATGTTTTTTAATATTCTACTACTAAATGCTATGAAGAACTTTGAAATGTGATTTGTTTTGCTTGAAGAGCTTGGAAAAGTAATTTAGGGTTTGCTTGAAGTTGAGGGGTTAATTTGAACTTAATATATTACAAATATTTGACACAGAATCAATGCTGACCTATCTGTCTGCTTATTTCTCAAAAGAGTGGAGGATACA